>WNWK01017555.1:0-42189 GCA_009830355.1 Cherax destructor | reverse complement strand
AAATCACAGCTTCCTGTCTTCATCAACATTTAACAACTCCTCAAAATATTCTCTCCATCTTCCCGATACCTCTAACTCTCCATTTAATAACTCTCCTCTCCTATTTTTAACTGTCAAATCCATTTGTTCTCTAGGCTTCCTCAACTTATTAATCTCATTCCAAAACTTTTTCTTATTTTCAACAAAATTTGCTGATAACATCTCACCCTCTCTCATCTGCTCTCTTTTTACATTGCTTCACCACTCTTTTAACCTCTCTTTTTCTCTCCATATACTCTTCCCTCCTTGCATCACTTCTACTTTGTAAAAACCTCTCATATGCTAACTTTTTCTCCCTTACTACTCTCTTTACATCATCATTCCACCAATCGCTCCTCTTCCCTCCGCACCCACTCGCCTGTAACCACAAACTTCTGCTGAACACTCTAACACTACATTTTTATATCTACCCCATACATTTTCGACCCCATTGCCTACACTCTCACTAGCCCATCTATCCTCCAATAGTTGTTTATATCTTACCCTAACTGCCTCCTCTTTTAGTTTATAAACCTTCACCTCTCTCTACTTACTGATTCTATTTTCCTTGTATCCCATCTACCTTTTACTCCCACTGTAGCTATAACTAAAAAGTGATCTGATATATCTGTGGCCCCTCTATAAACATGTCATCCTGAAGTCTACTCAACAGTCTTTTATCTACCAATACATAGTCCAACAAACTACTGTCATTACGCCCTACATCATATCTTGTATACTTATTTATCCTCTTTTTCTTAAAATATGTATTACCTATAACTAAACCCCTTTCTATACAAAGTTCAATCAAGGGCTCCATTATCATTTACACCTGGCACCCCAAACTTACCTACTACACCCTCTCTGCATGTTTCTCCCACTTTAGCATTTAGGTCCCCTACCACAATTACTCTCTCATTTGGTTCAAAAGTTCCTATACATTCGCTTAACATCTCCCAAAATCTCTCTCTCCTCTACACTCCTCTCTTCTCCAGGTGCATACCGCTTATTATGACCCACTTTTCGCATCCGACCCTTATTTTAATCCACATAATCCTTGAATTTACATTCATATTCCCTCTTTTCCTTCCATAACTGATCCTTCAACATTATTGCTACCCTTCCTTAGCTCTAACTCTTTCAGATACTCCTGACTTAATCCCATTTATTTCTCCCCACTGAAACTCGCCTACCCCTTCAGCTTTGTTTCGCTTAGGGCCAGGACATCCAACTTCTTTTCATTCATAACATCGGCAATCATCTCTTTCTTATCATCCGCACTACATCCACGCACATTCAGACAACCCAGTTTTATAAAGTTTTTCTTCTTCTCGTTTTTAGTAGATTTGTACAGGAGAAGGGGTTACTAGCCCATTGCTCCCGGCATCTTAGTCGCCTCATACGACACGCACTGCTTACGGAGGAAAGATTCTTTTCCACTTCCCCATGGACAATAGAGAAAATAAAAAGAACAAGAGCTATTAAGAAAAAGAAGAAAAACCTAGATGTGTGTATGTATATATATGCATGTGTATGCCAGTGTAGTGTGACCTAAAGTGTAAGTAGAAGTAGCTAGATATACCTGTTATCCAGCGTGTTTATGAGACAGAAAAAAGACACCAGCAATCCTACCATCATGTAAAACAGTTTCAGGTTTCTGTTTCACAGTCACCTGGCAGGACGGTAGTACCTCCCTGGGTGGTTGCTGTCTACCAACCTTAAAAAAACCCACCACCTCTATAACAAACATTGCCCTAAAAAAACTAAACAGATCACAGCTAAGAGACTCAACAATCCCTGGCTAACACCCAGCATCCTTAAATCCATTAACAAAAGGCACCAATATGAAAAACAATACAGAAGGGGTCTAATAACCAGAGAACAATCCAAACGCTACTCATCAATTCTTACCAGCCTGATAAGAAGGTCAAAAAAATTGTATTATGAGAACAGACTCCAGACCATAAAAGGTGGTCTGAAAAAGACCTGGAAAACCCTATCTGCAATTCTAGGAAATAAAAAGATATCCAAAAACAATACCATCAAATTATCAAAAACAGATGAACCCCTCCTCTCACCAACTGAGACAGCAAACAGACTTAATGTTTTCTTCTCCACCATAGGAAAGAATCTAGCGAGTAAAATCCTAAGCTTGAACACCCGTCCAACAGACTACCTGACCAACACCTACCCTGATACACTATTCCTAGCTCCTACCAATCCAATAGAAGTCTCGCTCATAATCAACACCCTTAAAAGCAAGGCAGGAGACATAAACAGCTTACCACCTTTTATGTACAAAAAAGCTTCACAGGCACCTCAAGTCGGTACCTGATCAGCCGGGCTGTGGTTCGTACGTTGGACTGCGTGCGGCCAGCAGTAACAGCCTGGTTGATCAGGCTCTGGTCCAACAGGAGGCCTGGTCGCGGACCGGGCCGCGGGGGCGTTGACCCCTGGAATTCTCTCCAGGTAAACTCCAGGTAAATTATTGCAACACTCTTCAATAAATCCATTGAAACCTCTACCTTCCCATCAATTTTCAAAATAGCAAGGGTCACCCCGATCCACAAAGGAGGTGATCAAACAGACTTGAATAATTATAGACCAATATCTAATTTACCACTGCTTTCTAAAATCTTCGAAAAATTAATTCATAGACAGATCTATTCCTACCTCGTCTCACACAACATACTCAACCCCTGTCAATTTGGATTCAGGACCAACAAGAGCACAAATGATGCCATTATACACATGCTAGAGTTAATATACACCGCACTTGAGAAGAAAGAAGTCCCACTGGGAATCTTCATTGATCTACGCAAAGCTTTTGATACAGTCGACCATGATTTACTGGTCACAAAATTAGCACACTATGGTATAAGAGGTCACCTACTCAACTACCTAAAGTCATACCTTAATAACAGAAGCCAATACGTGTACACAAATGGAGCGAACTCTTCCACACAACAAATTACAGTCGGAGTCCCTCAAGGAAGTGTCCTGGGTCCACTCCTATTCCTCATTTACATCAATGACCTACCAAATGCATCACAACTACTCAAACCCATATTATTTGCAGATGACACAACGTATGTCTTCTCTCACCCAAATCCAGTCATACTGGCCAACACCGTTAATGCCGAATTACTGAAAATATCAACATGGCTGATGACTAATAAACTTACTCTCAATACTGACAAGACCTACTTCATACAGTTTGGAAACAGAGCCACAAATGTTCCACTTAACATAACGCTCAATGGGTCACCCATCACAAGACTCAGAGGGAAAATTCCTAGGAATCCAGATTGACAGTAGCCTTAAATTCCAAACACACATACAACAAATTTCCAAGAAAATCTCAAAGACAGTAGGCATATTATCAAAGATATGCTACTATGTGCCTCAATCAGCTCTCCTTGCACTATATCACTCACTCATCTACTCTTATCTCACCTATGGAATCTGTGCATGGTGATCAACAACACTAAATCACTTTAGACCACTCATAACCCAGCAAAAGGCTGCAGTCAGAATGATAACAAATTCCCACTCTAGACAGCATACTCCACCAATATTCAAAAGCCTAAAACTACTCGCCATAAAGAATATTCACACTTATTCTTGTGCCTACGTCATACATAGAACTCTACATTCTAATATAAACCCTGCGCTCAAAATTTTCCTCACCAACTTTAATAGGACCCCTGAACACAACACAAGACAGAGATCACTTTTTGATATACCCTGTGTCCATACCAACCTATGTAAAAATTCTATGCACATAAAGGGCCCCAGAATCTGGAATTCATTACCAATAAATACTAAAATAACCTTGTCTGAAAATCATTTTAAGACTCTTCTGAAAAACCACCTACTCACCCTAAACTAAATACTCATACTGTAAATTACTTTAAAAAATGCTCAGTGTTATTTTCCTATAAGATAATTTCAATTTTTACTATTAATTACCATCCTACTAAACACTTGTTACAATGTAATATCATCATATTGTAATTTGAACAATGTAATATCATCATATTCTAATTTGAACAATCTAATATTTAAATGAAACAAACTCAATCAATTTCTCTAATATTATGTACATAGTCTATAAGCTATTAGATTAAGCTGCCCTTAATGCCATGGCATGTCAGTGGCTCTCCTTGCACTTCATTTTATGATTGTAATTATAAAATCTATGTATACTTGCAATGAAATAAATATTTGAATTTGAATTTGAACATACTAGTAGTTTTACTCGTCTAATTAGCCTAAAATGTCGTTCATTCAGTGGATTAAAAAAAAAATTGTTTATGGTTTTAATTTTTTTTTGTCTTTTTTGTTACGATGTCAATAAGAATATTCTCCAGGTCACAAACATGCATTTTTTGTCCTAAACTATTTATAATTTCTCAACTTATTGTTGCATGTTCTTTTCTAAAGGACCTTTATAATATCTGTTGCTATGAATGATTGTCTACCCTTACTTTTTATTAGAAATCTTACCAAAAATTTAAGTGAGATCAGTACTGTTTGGCAATATTGCACCCAGCTACTATACTACATATACTGATAATATAAAGAACAAAAGGCACAATACCATGACTTTAACAAAACACATATAGCCCACACATAGGAGAAATAAACTTACGATGATCTTTTGATCTGACTTGGATCATTAACTAGTCACACACTAACATATGAATGTAAGGGAGCCACTGTATGAGAGGAGGAGGAGGGATGGGACAAAGAGAGGAGGAAGAAAGAAAGAAGTGGAGATAGTAGTGGTAGAGGTAATACTGGTAGTGGAAAGATCTTTCTCCCATGTGTGATTATTTGTGTCTACTGATAATATGCTTGATTTGACAAGTGCCATGTCATCTCTATTTTTATTTGTCACAGATTTTGAATACTACAAAGATTTTAGTAATATTGTAATCCATTTATTTTCAGAGTTAAATATAATGGACACATCACAACTTGCCACCAGTGCCAGACACTATGAAGAGAAGGAGGATGAGGATAATAAAAATGAGGATGAATGCTTCTTTAGGGAAGGCTTTGGTAAAAAAAATGCATCAAGATGGGCTTCCAGTTCCATACATTATAGAGATTACCATACTAGCCATGAAGACAAGGACAGAAGTGGTTGGGGACAAAGAAGAGGCAGAGGTAATGATTTGGGGATGAGAAGAGGTGGTAAGGAGGTTAGATTAGATCACAGGAGAGAGAGAGACTACCCCATAAGTTTCAGGGAACTGGAAAGGCTATTACAAATACCATCTGATGTAGTGGTCACAGAACTGTTAAGGAAAGGGTCGGGCTATCATCAACTTTTCGAAGAGGATAATATAAAAGATAAGTTTATACTTTTGATAAAAGTTCTCTCACATGCATCTTCTACTCAGTCAAACAAAGAAAATTTATGTGACCTCTTCAACAAAACTTTTGAAACAAAGTTCATAGACAAATTGTGCAATTTTGTATTTTCGATTAAGAGACTATATTTAAACAATGCAAAAGAATTGTTCACTAAATTACTTGTAATTTTGGAAGCATATGCAAGTGCAATGCCAACTAATGCCATTGACAAGTTGCCCAATTTATTAGATGCTTGCACTGCAGTTTTGACACCATTGAAGGAAAAGAATATGATAAGTGAAACACTTTTCAAACAATATGAAGACCTACAAGAAATGCTGACAGAAGCCTCTAAACAGTGGGAACAAGAAAAAAAGCTTGATGCTGAAGAAAGAAGAAGACGAAAGTATGAAATGGACCACATGGAACCACCTGATGATTTTAAGGAATATCCAGTACTTCCCACACCTGGTGATTTATCAGCAGTTGAACGACCATTTCTTCGCAAGAACATAGTAAAGGGAAAATATAATGATCCTGATCACTACTTGGACATTCAGTTTCGACTTCTACGTGAAGATTTTGTAAGACCTTTGAGGAAAGGAATTCAGGATTTCAAGAGTGGAAGAGGCAATGAAATTAGGGATGTAAGAATTTACCGAGGTGTTACTATTGTAGGATCTCACATTAAGAATCTTGCAATAATTCATCATGTTCAGTTGAATATGTTATATGGAGTCAAATTTGAGAATTCCAAGCGTTTGTTGTATGGTAATCTTCTGTGTTTCAGCAGTGATGACTTCAGAACCTTGCTTCTTGCCTCGGTTGCTGAAAGAGATCAAGAATTGTTAAAAAAGGGGATTATTGGTGTTCAGTTTGAGTCTGATATTGAGATGTTTGACATGTCCAGTAAATTCTTGATGGTTGAGTCAAGGGCCTATTTTATGCCTTATAAACATGTCTTAATGGCTCTGAAAAATATGTCTGGAACAGCTTTTCCTTTGGCACCTTATATTGTTTATGTTGAACCAAACATTAAATCTCCACGCTATTTAGATGATGGAGAAATATATGATTTAAGAGTTATTAAAAATATGAAAATGATGAAAAAATCTGAGGCATATAATACACTGTTTGACATTGAAATAGATACTGAGGACCCTGAAGATGGTCAATGGATTCACCTGAAAAAGGTGAATGTTAAAGGGGATCTCAGAACATGGCCATCTGAGAATGATTTGGGTCTTGACAGTTCACAACGTAGAGCTCTTCGTAGCGGCTTGACACGTCAGCTAGCAATCATCCAAGGTCCTCCTGGTACAGGTAAGACCTTCATAGGTCTCAAGATCACACAGATCTTGTTGCACAATAGTCAGGTTTGGAAAAATAAGGATCATCCAACACCCATTTTGGTTGTGTGTTTCACCAACCATGCACTGGATCAGTTTTTGGAAGGAATGAATTCTTTTACAAGTAACATTCTTAGAATTGGTTCTAGATCCAAAAGTGTGAATATAAATCGCTTTCAAGTAAATTCATTAGTCCATACTCTTCAAGAGCACAGCGGTGTTCCAAGGTCCATCCGAGACCGGACTTTTGAGTTACGGAACCAGATAACATCACTGGAAAGTAAAATAACTTTGATGAGAAACATGATAGAGAGTCATAAATCAAATGAAGGGATACTGTCCTTTGACCTGTTTATATCTGAAGGTATTATACCACCACATTTGGAAGAACAATTGAAAGTAGTTTCAAGTGATAAGTTCACAGGGTGGTTACTCTGTAATATTCAACAAGATAATCAAGAATATCATCTCCAGCTTCAGTTAGCAGAACCTCAAGCTAAAACTACTTCCTTGATGCAGGAAAAAAATGTAGAAAAGGAGGATGAATCAGTTAATGAGCGAGATGATCACTGGAAAGATGTCCAGGATCTATGTGCTATTGAGGAGCAAGATAGACTGGTGCTAGAAGATGGTTGGAGTGGTTGGAATGGCAATTATGACTCAAAATATAATATTGATTACTATGAAACAACAAATGATAAGCTTTCTAAGAAGTTGAAAATAGCAATGAATGCTTATAAGAATGCAGCAGATTCAGATAATAAGTTAAGATATACAATTGTTGCTGGTCAGATGGAAGCATTAAAAATTGGTCTTACATTATTTGGAGACCCTAAAGAATTACGTCAATTAGAAAAGGAACAGCAACTTAATTTATGGAGTCTTAGCATTGAAAAGAGATGGTACCTATATAATTATTGGTCAGAGAAGTTCATCACCAAAATAAATGATAAAATTAAGATTCTGGAATCAAATTACCAAAAGATTTCACGGACCCTGCAAGAAACCCGGAACCAGGAGTATTTGTATGCCATGCGTCATGCCTCGGTGGTGGGCATGACAACTACAGGAGCAGCGCAGTACAACAGTGTTTTGAAAGACTTGGCTCCAGCTATTGGTAAGTAAATAAGCTTTAATATTTGTGTATTAATGCCTTAGACAGGTACAATACAATATTCATTTGTAATACAAAAATAGCCTGTATACAGGAGAGAGAGAAGCTCATGACAACGTTTTGGTCCAACCTGGGCCAGACTTGTAAATGGTCCAAATTGGACTGCACTTGTAAATGGTCCAAATTGGACTGCACTTGTAAATGGTCCAAATTGGACTGCACTTGTAAATGGTCCAAATTGGACTGCACTTGTAAATGGTCCAAATTGGACTGCACTTGTAAATGGTCCAAATTGGACTGCACTTGTAAATGGTCCAAATTGGACTGCACTTGTAAATGGTCCAAGTTGGAGCGGACTTGTAAATGGTCCAAGTTGGAGCGGACTTGTAAATGGTCCAAGTTGGAGCGGACTTGTAAATGGTCCAAGTTGGAGCGGACTTGTAAATGGTCCAAGTTGGAGCGGACTTGTAAATGGTCCAAGTTGGAGCGGACTTGTAAATGGTCCAAGTTGGAGCGGACTTGTAAATGGTCCAAGTTGGAGCGGACTTGTAAATGGTCCAAGTTGGAGCGGACTTGTAAATGGTCCAAGTTGGATGACGGACTTGTAAATGGTCCAAGTTGGAGCGGACTTGTAAATGGTCCAAGTTGGAGCGGACTTGTAAATGGTCCAAGTTGGAGCGGACTTGTAAATGGTCCAAGTTGGAGCGGACTTGTAAATGGTCCAAGTTGGAGCGACTTGTAAATGGTCCAAGTTGGAGCGACTTGTAAATGGTCCAAGTTGGAGCGGACTTGTAAATGGTCCAAGTTGGAGCGGACTTGTAAATGGTCCAAGTTGGAGCGACTTGTAAATGGTCCAAGTTGGAGCGGACTTGTAAATGGTCCAAGTTGGAGCGGACTTGTAAATGGTCCAAGTTGGAGCGGACTTGTAAATGGTCCAAGTTGGAGCGGACTTGTAAATGGTCCAATTTGATGACTTGAAATGGTCCGTTGAGCGATTGTAAATGGTCCAAGTTGGAGCGGACTTGTAAATGGTCCAAGTTGGAGCGGACTTGTAAATGGTCCAAGTTGGAGCGGACTTGTAAATGGTCCAAGTTGGAGCGGACTTGTAAATGGTCCAAGTTGGAGCGGACTTGTAAATGGTCCAAGTTGGAGCGGACTTGTAAATGGTCCAAGTTGGAGCGGACTTGTAAATGGTCCAAGTTGGAGCGGACTTGTAAATGGTCCAAGTTGGAGCGGACTTGTAAATGGTCCAAGTTGGAGCGGACTTGTAAATGGTCCAAGTTGGAGCGGACTTGTAAATGGTCCAAGTTGGAGCGGACTTGTAAATGGTCCAAGTTGGAGCGGACTTGTAAATGGTCCAAGTTGGAGCGGACTTGTAAATGGTCCAAGTTGGAGCGGACTTGTAAATGGTCCAAGTTGGAGCGGACTTGTAAATGGTCCAAGTTGGAGCGGACTTGTAAATGGTCCAAGTTGGAGCGGACTTGTAAATGGTCCAAGTTGGAGCGACTTGTAAATGGTCCAAGTTGGAGCGGACTTGTAAATGGTCCAAGTTGGAGCGACTTGTAAATGGTCCAAGTTGGAGCGGACTTGTAAATGGTCCAAGTTGGAGCGGACTTGTAAATGGTCCAAGTTGAGCGACTTGTAAATGGTCCAAGTTGGAGCGGACTTGTAAATGGTCCAAGTTGGAGCGACTTGTAAATGGTCCAAGTTGGAGCGACTTGTAAATGGTCCAAGTTGAGCGGACTTGTAAATGGTCCAAGTTGGAGCGGACTTGTAAATGGTCCAAGTTGGAGCGGACTTGTAAATGGTCCAAGTTGGAGCGGACTTGTAAATGGTCCAAGCTGGAGCGGACTTGTAAATGGTCCAAGTTGGACTGGACTTGTAAATGGTCCAAATTGGACTGGACTTGTAAATGGTCCAAATTGGACTGGACTTGTAAATGGTCCAAATTGGACTGGACTTGTAAATGGTCCAAATTGGACTGGACTTGTAAATGGTCCAAATTGGACTGGACTTGTGATAAATGGTCCAAATTGGACTGGACTTGTAAATGGTCCAAATTGGACTGGACTTGTAAATGGTCCAAATTGGACTGGACTTGTAAATGGTCCAAATTGGACTGGACTTACAAATGGTCCAAGTAGTACTGAAACATTGCCATAATCTCAGTCTCCTGTGTGCTGGTTATTTGTGTATTGTTCTGGTCACAGTATTGTGCCAGTCTGTTCTTTGTTCACATGTAATCAAGGGCTTGACAGTCCAGCTATGGGCAAGCTTTTTTTTTATTTTTTTATTATAGGTTTATAGTGCATGGAGACTATAGAATTATGGAAAAAATGTGTAAAAATGTAATAACCCATTGTGTTTGCATGGTGTCTTGAAGTATTGTACCAGTACTCTGAATACCAGTACTGTACCAGTACTCTGAATCCCAGTACTGTACCAGTACTCTGAATCCCAGTACTGTACCAGTACTCTGAATCCCAGTACTGTACCAGTACTCTGAATCCCAGTACTGTACCAGTACTCTGAATCCCAGTACAGTACCAGTACTCTGAATCCCAGTATGGTACCAGTACTCTGAATCCCAGTACTGTACCAGTACTCTGAATCCCAGTACTGTACCAGTACTCTGCTTGAATCCTAGTACTGTACCAGTACTCTGCTTTAATCCCAGGACTGTACCAGTACTCTGCTTGAATCCTAGTACTGTACCAGTACTCTGAATCTTAGTACTGTACCAGTATGTACTCTGAATCCCAGGACTGTACCAATACTCTGCTTGAATCCTAGTACTGTACCAGTACTCTGAATCCTAGTACTGTACCAGTAATCTGAATCCTAGTACTGTACCAGTACTCTGAATCCTAGTACTATACCAGTACACTGCTTGAATCCTAGTGCTGTACCTGTACTCTGCTTGAATCCCAGTACTGTACCAGTACTCTGCTTGAATCCTAGTACTGTACCAATACTCTGCTTGAATCCTAGTACTGTACCAGTACTCTGCTTGAATCCCAGTTCTGTACCAGTACTCTGCTTGAATCCCAGTACTATACCAGTACTCTGCTTGAATCATAGTACTGTACCAGTACTCTGCTTGAATCCCATTACTGTACCAGTACTCTGCTTGAAACCCAGTACTGTACCAGTACTCTGCTTGAATCTTAGTACTGTACCAGTACTCTGCTTGAATCCCATTACTGTACCAGTACTCTGCTTGAAACCCAGGACTGTACCAATACTCTGCTTGAATCCTAGTACTGTACCAGTACTCTGAATCCTAGTACTGTACCAGTAATCTGAATCCTAGTACTGTACCAGTACTCTGAATCCTAGTACTATACCAGTACACTGCTTGAATCCTAGTGCTGTACCTGTACTCTGCTTGAATCCCAGTACTGTACCAGTACTCTGCTTGAATCCTAGTACTGTACCAATACTCTGCTTGAATCCTAGTACTGTACCAGTACTCTGCTTGAATCCCAGTTCTGTACCAGTACTCTGCTTGAATCCCAGTACTATACCAGTACTCTGCTTGAATCATAGTACTGTACCAGTACTCTGCTTGAATCCCATTACTGTACCAGTACTCTGCTTGAAACCCAGTACTGTACCAGTACTCTGCTTGAATCTTAGTACTGTACCAGTACTCTGCTTAAATTCCAGTACTGTACTAGTACTCTGCTTGAATTCCAGTACTGTACTAGTACTCTGCTTGAATCCCAGTACTGTACCAGTACTCTGCTTGAATCCCAGTACTGTACCAGTACTCTGCTTGAATCCCAGTACTGTACCAGTACTCTGCTTGAATCCCAGTACTGTACCAGTACTCTGCTTGAATCCCAGTACTGTACCAGTACTCTGCTTGAATCCTAGTACTGTACCAATACTCTGCATAAATCCTAGTACTGTACCAGTACTCTGCTTGAATCCCAGTTCTGTACCAGTACTCTGCTTGAATCCCAGTTCTGTACCAGTACTCTGCTTGAATCCCAGTACTCTGCTTGAATCCTAGTACTGTACCAGTACTCTGCTTGAATCCTAGTACTGTACCAGTACTCTGCTTGAATCCCATTACTGTACCAGTACTCTGCTTGAAACCCAGTACTGTACCAGTACTCTGCTTGAATCTTAGTACTGTACCAGTACTCTGCTTAAATTCCAGTACTGTACTAGTACTCTGCTTGAATTCTAGTACTGTACTAGTACTCTGCTTGAATCCCAGTACTGTACCAGTACTCTGTTTGAATCCCAGTACTGTACCAGTACTCTGCTTGAATCCCAGTACTGTACCAGTACTCTGCTTGAATCCCAGTACTGTACCAGTACTCTGCTTGAATCCCAGTACTGTACCAGTACTCTGCTTGAATCCCAGTACTGTACCAGTACTCTGCTTGAATCCCAGTACTGTACCAGTACTCTACTTGAATCCCAGTACTGTACCAGTACTCTGCTTGAATCCCAGTAGTTCTTTATAGGTTGATGCAGTTTTCTATGGCAGTCAAATATAATGCTCATTATATAGTCTTAACTGGTTGGTTCTTCACAGGAATTTAGTTGATTGTTATTTAATGTTCTCTGTGATATTTCCTGAAGCAAATTGAAACAGAAATGTCATTCAGTGTTTACCAGTGACACTGAGTGTTTACCAGTGACACTGAGTGTTTTACCAGGGACACCTGCTAAAGCAGGTGCTAATCAAAGTGCTCAATCAGGTGCTAAAGTGAAGATGAAGTTATGGTTAATTAACAAACAATACATATATAAAAAAACCTATAATTACAGTGGACCCCCGGTTAACGGCCATAATTCGTTCCAGAATGCTTTTCAAGTGCCATTACCAAACAAATTTGTTCCCATAAGAAATAATGTAAATTAGATTAGTCCTTTTAGACCCCCAAAAATACACTTACACAAGCACTTACAAAAATACACTTACATAATTGTTCGAGTTTGGAGCAGTACGTAAACCGGGGGTCCACTGTACTTTATAATAAAAAAAAAATTGGCAGGGTAAGTAAAGTAGGGCATTTGGAGTTGACTATAAAAATGGTGATTGTGGGTGACAGAGATGTGATTGTTTTGCCTCAACAGTCGTAAAAAGCGACAGTTATCTGTCAGGGAAACGCCTTCCACCTGAACAAAAAAGTAATGGAAAAATAAATAAATAAATAATGGACTCGAGGTTTAATAATAAAGATGGATTTTTCTGGAGTTTTAATTTAAATAAATTAAATAAAGAAATAGGCCGTTGTGGTTCTGGCAAGATGTTGGGTAGGAGAATGTAAGGCCCAGGATAGGTCTCAGGTGTTGACGAGATGGTGTAGGTTATCCTGGGCAGATGGTATCTTATCCGATGTTAGGGATTCTCCTGTGCCACTTGGTTGCAGTGAGTATGAAGACGTAGAAGTGAGGAGTAGTCAAAATCCTCTATGTCTGATAGACTTAAATCTTGCTCCTTTATATCTTGGCGTCTACACGGGCTGACCAGGCCAGCAGCAGAGCTGATAAGAAAAAAATACCCTGGTTACCACAAGTTAAGTAAATATAACACTTAAGAAAGCAAGGGTGGTATGCCAACTTGAAGATGTAAGACATTACTGGTAACCATAAAAACACAACGACCAGAAATACTCCTGGTAGATCACCTTACCTGATCAGGAGAAGAGTGGAGGTGAAGTGTCTCTTCAAACTTCACCCCACACCAGGTAAGGTTACTACTACCAGGAGTAGTAACTAAAACACCTCAGACAACCAGGAACTGGGGGTTCGCCCCAGCCCGCTAGATGGAAGCACGGGCTGTAACTCGCTAATGATCCCCGGCTGACTGAACAACCCTCACCCCCCAATTGTAATCCACTTTTCCCTCGCATTATCTCAAGAGATTTTATTTATTGTTTCTGTACTTTATTAAATCAGCTGCATTTAACTGAGGAGCTGCTGTATGTTGTTAGTCCCTTATTATGCTGTTGTACTTGTTTTCTCTTGTCATATGCATGATGTTTTGCTCTGATTTGTATGTGTTTTACCCTGATAAGTACATGATGTTTTACCCTGATAAGTACACGATGTTTTACCCTGATAAGTACACGATGTTTTACCCTGATAAGTACACGATGTTTTACCCTGATAAGTACACGATGTTTTACCCTGATAAGTACATGATGTTTTACCCTGATAAGTACATGATGTTTTACCCTGATAAGTACATGATGTTTTACCCTGATAAGTACATGATGTTTTACCCTGATAAGTACATGATGTTTTACCCTGATAAGTACATGATGTTTTACCCTGATAAGTACATGATGTTTTACCCTGATAAGTACATGATGTTTTACCCTGATAAGTACATGATGTTTTACCCTGATAAGTACATGATGTTTTACCCTGATAAGTACATGATGTTTTACCCTGATAAGTACATGATGTTTTACCCTGATAAGTACATGATGTTTTACCCTGATAAGTACATGATGTTTTACCCTGATAAGTACATAATGTTTTATCCTGGTAAGTACATGATGTTTTACCCTGATAAGTACATGATGTTCTACCCTGATAAGTACATGATGTTTTACCCTGATAAGTACATGATGTTTTACCCTGATAAGTACATGATGTTTTGCCTTGTCACATACATTGTGTTATGCAGTTGTGTCACATAATATTGTTTTGTTTAGTCATCATAGAGGAAGCAGCTGAGATCCTTGAGTCGCACGTCATCACTTCCCTCACTGCCAACTGTCAGCATCTCATACTTATAGGTAAGTCTTAACATCATCTTCATTTTTATAATCATTTCCAGTAATTCCCAGAGTACAGGTTTGGCTGTTGTGTGGTCAGGAAGTGCGGGTGAGCGTTGTGTGGTTGTCAGATAGACCAGATGAGTGGTAGGGATGTCGTCCATCATTGAAATCTTAGAAGTGTCACTCCAAATTCAGCTTGGGATGCCATATGTCCTGGATTTAAAATAAAAGTTGTAAGTTAAATGGGTGTCTAGTATGAGTAATACAGGAAGGCCCTGCTTATACAGCAGGGTTCTGGGCTATCACTGTAAAGTGAAAATTGCTGTAAAGTGAAACATTGCCTTTTTTCACTTTCAAATGCATATATAAGCCTGATAACTTGTTTAGACCATCATACATTAAGTGAGCAATATAGCTAGGTCTAAAAAATTCATATACAGTACACAACATTTTTTTTTTTTCTCAACAAGTCGGCCGTCTCCCACCGAGGCAGGGTGACCCAAAAAGAAAGAAAATCCCCAAAAAGAAAATACTTTCATCATCATTCAACACTTTCACCTCACTCATACATAATCACTGTCTTTGCAGAGGAGTTCAGATATAAATAACAAAAAAGGCACAATACCGTGACTGGAACAATACACACACAACCCGCACATATAAAAGAGAGGAGCTTACGACGACGTTTCGGCCCGACTTGGACCATTTACAAAGTCACACTAACACACAGAGACAGAGGAAGGGTATTCTTGCTCCTCCTGTCCTCTTCAGTACTTCGGAGAAACTGGCCGATCTCTTTCTGACAGACTCAGGGAGCACAAAAATAGTGTTAGGCTTGCCGACACTAATAATGCTCTTTTCTGTCATGTCAGAGATCACAGTCATCCCATTGATTGGTCTTCTGCTAAAACTGTCTACCCTACGTCTAACTTTCATAGTCGCCGCCTGGTTGAATCCTCCCTTATACACAACTTTCCCTGTATGAATCTTAGCCCTGGCTTTGTCTCTGTTGATGCTTTCCTCTCTCATTACATTGTTAAATGCTCTAAACTTCAGAACACCCGTGACTTAACCTGATTCCTTCCCTGTCTTATCTTCCCCCTTCTCCTTTTTTCTCTTTGGGTTTTCCTTTCTTTCTGTTCTTTCTTTTGCCTTGTATTTTCCTTCATTTTTTCGCTTTTCTTCCCTCTCGTACCCCCCTTGCGGGTCGCTAGCCTCATAGCAGTGCTCCTTCCCATATGACTGTCTACTCTACTACCTTTACTACTACCTTTACTACTACCACTACTACCACTACTCCTACATTTCCCCACTCTCTTGTACCCTCCCCTGTCTGCCTGCCTATAAATACCCTTCCTCTGTCTCTGTGTGTTAGTGTGACTTTGTAAATGGTCCAAGTCGGGCCGAAACGTCGTCGTAAGCTCCTCTCTTTTATATGTGCGGGTTGTGTGAGTTCAGATATGACAGTTAAGAAGATCCCTCCAAACTGTCACTATCCCATACCCCTCCTTTAAAGTGCAGGCATTGTACTTCCCATTTCCAGGACTCAAGTCCAACTAAATCAATTAACCTTAAAATATTTTCATCCTTAGCTTATAGTGAGTGGTGATTATATTTATTGTAGCAAGTCTGAATAAATGAAGAATGGCTATAATTGAAATGCTGTGCATTAGTGAGATGCTGTCAAGTGAAGTACAGTGGACCCCCGCCTAACGAACAAAATTCATTCCAGAAGCCTGCTCATGTGCCATTACTGAACGAATTTACTTCCTTAAGAAATAATGTCACGTAGGTTAGTCTATTTCAGACCCCCAAAAATACACTTCCACAAGCACTTACAATATTATACTTACATAATTGTACGATTTCCGGGGTGTTCGTTAGGCGGGGGTCCACTGTATTGTAAAGCAGGGCCGGCCTGTACTTAAAAATACAAATGCAATTTTTTTTTTTGCAGTATACAGGTAATGTAGTTTACATACAATAAAATATAGTTAGGCACAAAAGAAAGCCACTAGCATGGTGTGCATTTCAGGCAGACTAAGTTGAATGCTAGCGATGCTGATCATCATCGCAGTCTTAGCAGAAATGTCTACAAATTTAGCTTTGAATGCCATGTGTACCGGATATATAAAAAAATTGTTAGTCAAGTGGGTGTCTAGTTTGAATAATAGTCTTATTTCTGTTATTTTGTTTTATGTCTCTGTATGTAAACTTTTGTTATCTGAGATAACTACATATCTCATTGTTGTAACCACAAATTATTGCCCTTTTATTTTACTGCTTGACAGGAGGCCTCCCACATCTTTGATAAAATTAACTTTGAAAAAAGTTGTAAAGTTTATTTTAACCTTTGTTACTTTTTCCCCACTCTCTTGTACCCTCCCTGTCTGCCTGCCTATAAATACCCTTCCTCTGTCTCTGTGTGTTAGTGTGACTTTGTAAATGGTCCAAGTCGGGCCGAAACGTCGTCGTAAGCTCCTCTCTTTTATATGTGCGGGTTGTGTGTGTATTGTTCCAGTCACGGTATTGTGCCTTTTTTGTTATTTCTGGGCATAAGTTTACGATTAGAACGCACTGTGCCACACACACGTCTGTCATGTTCAATCACAAGAAATCGCTGAGTAAGGGGTCTGTGTACCAGTTATCAGTATATAATGTATGCCCTTACCAAGATATGGTGCCATCATTGTTCTCACTATGTCACCCAAGATACCCAATAACATCCTGGTATCTTCCAGTGTTTTACTTCCCGTGTATACAATTATGTCCAATACCAGGCCACTGTCACAGTCACAGAGTACAAACAGTTTTATACCAAAGCATTTCCTCTTGCTAGGTATATACTGCTTGAATGACAGTCTACCTCTGAACAAAATCAAAGACTCGTCAATTACAAGATTCTTCAATGGATAAAAGTACATGCTGAACTTTTGTTTCAGACACACAAAAACATTTCTAATCTTGTATAACCTGTAATTTCTGTCAGGCCTGGTTTTGTCAGAGAAGTGCAACATACATAACAGTAAGATAAATCTGTTCACTGCGATATCACCGAAGGCCAGGGAAGAAATTAGCGCATCTGTGGACCAGTATGATTTTATATTATGCTTATAGACATGAGGCATAAGCATTAGTGTTGCCAAAAACAAATACTGGTGTAGTCTTGACTGTGATGATATCATAGTACAGTGGTACCTCGACTTACGTTGTTATCATCTTACGTTATATTCGATATCCGTTACTTATAACGTAAGAAATTTGAATGCGACATCCGTTGATTGATTCGTCTTACGCCTTTCGTACCGGACCTGTCCGCTTGGAGCCCAGCTGAGCGCGCACCCAGGGAGCGTCAGTGTGCTATTGTTTACAAGCGAGAGCGACCACCCACCCACACCCACGCATTCATACCAGTATATTGTCATTATTCCACTGTTTTTAGTGCTTGCAACTGCTAAATAAGCTACCATGGGTCCAAGGAAAGATCCTAGTGCTAAGCCTGTGGCAAAGAGGAACAGAAATATATGTACGATAGAAGTGAAGAAGGAGATAATAGAAAAATATGAAAGTGGAGTGCGTATCAGTGAGCTGGCCAGGCTGTATGGTAAACCCTATTCTACCATCTCTACCATTGTGGATAAGAAATATTTAAGTAAAATCAAGGAAGCTGTTGTTGCAAAGGTGCATCTGTGATCACAAAACACAGACCACAAGTGCTGGAAAATGTGGAAAGGTTGTTGTTGGTGTGGATCAACGAGAAACAGTTAGCAGGAGATACTGTTTCGGAGGGAATAATATGTGAAAAAGCAAGGCAGTTGCATGATGATCTCCTTAAGAAAATGCCTGCAACGAGTGAAGTGAGCGATTTAAAGCCAGCAGAGGCTGGTTTCAAAATTTAAGAAGCGTACTGGCATACATAGTGTTGTGAGGCATGGTGAGGGAGCCAGTTGTGACAAAAGTGCGGCTGAAAAATATGTGCCTGAATTCCAGGAGTACATAGAGGCTGAACAATTCCTCCCCCAACAAGTGTTTAATTGTGATGAAACAGGCCTGTTTTGGAAGAAAATGCCCAACAGGACCTACATTACTCAGGAGGAAAAGGCACAGCCAGGACATAAGCCTATGAAAGACAGGCTAACTTTGATGCTTTGTGCCAATGCCAGTGGTGATTGCAAAGTGAAGCCTTTACTAGTGTATCTTTTTGAAAATCCCCGAGTGTTTGGCAGATGCGGTGTCAGCAAGTCTAACTTGTGTGTGATGTGGAAGTCTAACAAAAGGCTTGGGTCACAAAGGACATTTTCTTAGATTGGTTCAATGAAGTGTTTGGCCCCAGTGTGAAGAAATATCTATTGGACAATAATTTGCCACTTAAGTGCCTCCTGATAATGGACAATGCTCCTTGTCATCCTCCAAACTTGGTAGAGAAAATTGTGGAGGAGTTTAAATTCATCAAAGTGAAGTTCTTGCCCCCTAATACCACTCCTCTCCTCCAGCCCATGGACCAGCAGGTCATTTCCAACTTTAAAAACTCTATACCAAAGCAATGTTTCAAAAGTGCTTTGATGTGACCACAGACATGAACATAACCCTAAGAGAATTTTGGAAAAACATTTCCATATGCTGCATTGTGTACACCTTATAGGTAAGGCTTGGGAGGGAGTGACTACCAGGACTTTGAACTCTGCCTGAGAAAATTGTGGCCAGACTGTGTCCTAGAGAGGGATTTTGAAGGTTTTGGGGCTGAGCCTCAGAACCCTGAGCCTGAGCCTGAGCCTGTTTTGGAAGAAATTGTGGAATTGGGCAAGTCTTTGGGGTTAGAGGTGAGTGGTGAGGATGTGGAACAGTTGGTGGAGGAGCACAAGGAAGAGCTAACCACTGAAGATCTGCAAGAGCTTCAACAGCAACTGGAACAAGAGAGCAGAGGTCAGGACAATGGTTCAGAGGAGGAGGAGGAGGTGGAACAAAAATGGAAGAATGTGCCTTCTTCAAGGATTAAGGACATTTGTGGAATGTGGAGCAAGGTGCAAGCATTTATGGATGAATATCACCTAACCATGCTGTTGCAGGCCGTGCTGGCAACCTGTACAATGACACTGTGGTGTCCCACTTCAGGGATGTTTTAAAGAATCGCCAGACACAGAGCTCCCTGGACAAATTTGTTGTTAGAAAGAGGTCCAGTGACTCTCAAGCTGGTCCTAGTGGCATTCAAAGAAAAAGGCCAGTAACCCCAGAAAAGGACTTGGTACCTGCAGTGTTAATGGAAGGATTCCCCTTCCAAACACTAGCATACTACTCCACCTTCTCCCCTCCTCACGTCCTCCACAATCAACAACTCTTCAATAAATGTAAGTGACATGTTATTGTACAATATTTGCATGTGTATTTATGTATTCTTTATTAAATTATTTATTATTTAATGTCCAAAAGTTCTAAAAAATATTTTATTTAACTACTTTTGGAAGTCTTGGACGGATTAAATTTATTTCCATTATTTCTTATGGGGAAAATTGATTCGTGTTACGATTGTTTCGTCTTAAGAAATGCCCTCTCTGACGGATTAAAATCGTAAGTCGAGGTACCACTGTATTTGCCATGGTGTAATCAAAATATTTTTTACTTACCCTGACAATAGTTTTCATCAAGAGCTGGTCAAAGAATAGTTCAAAATATTGCAGTTCACTTACAGTGTTTCCAAGGGAAAAAGAATGCAGGAACCCACTTTGAGTGTCATCAAACTGATGGGGTACTGGACATCATAAGCTGGTTGTGGTTGTGCAGGCAGTAGTGTGGGACTGGATGACGATGTGCTTTGTCCTGGACCTGCTGAGTCAATGGCTTGGGTCCCAGCCTGGGCTGGTGCTGCATGCCCATGGCACCACCACCACCTACTGACGCATGTGGTCTATCCATCCCATACTCGAATGGTCATCAAGAGCAATAAAATTGAAGTCCACATCACTATCATCACCATTACTCAAATCCGAGGACTGGCCACACGAAAATATGAGTTTTCTCTTGTGACGAGATACAACTGGTATCTTATGGAAACATGTCCTTAATGTTTTCCATCCATACCGGAGGAGATTCGAACCCCAGACCTCAGTGTGTGTGTGAGCTGAGTGCGCTAACGATCAAGCTACGAGTCCAGAATAAACAGTGCAGGCATTCTTGGCACTAGAATAACATTTTCTCTGCTTATTAGTTATGTTTCCATGCTTTACAGATGAATTCCATTTTTATTTTTAATTCACAATGAATTTTTATTCACACCAAAAAACAGAAGATTTACTGTTATGCAATATTGTAATTATTGTATAAATAATATCAGCGCATTCGTGAGTGCACATTAGACTCACCAGCTGATGTGTATTGGACACGTGATGTGATTTGTTTACTCTTGAACATCAGCAAAAATTGAACATTTCTACTACTTTGAGCTCAATTTCAAGCTATTTTCAGTACTAAAACTAATCAAAATCATCTTTATTTCTGAAATAGTATATCTTTCATTCTATCAAATGAGACCAAGAAACTGCGAATACAACCACAAAAATCATACGAAAATACACCACAGAGTCGCTGTTTTAATAAAAAACAAGTCACAGTTTTTTTTCCCTCATTATGCACTGCGTGCTGCAGGATTTCTTTTATATGGTGCACACTTACCACATAGACCCATTCTCTCATATCTAGGTCCAAATTTACTGCTAACAGCTTATCTGAGTGAGTTCAGCTCATGGCGTAGTACTACAACTTGGACCCTGGCTTCAAAGCCGTAGCACTACGGGACGGAGCCTCAAAGGGTCAACCCTTTCATTGTCCAGACCCCAAAATGAAATTTGCTCTAAATGTCCAAAAATTTTCCCTAGCAAAACAAATATTTTTTCTTCAAAAATTATAGAGAAGATTTTCCTGAAGGTAATGACTCAAAAAGTACAAAATTTAATGGAAAACTTATGGAATTCCACAGGCACAAAGTTGGTAGCCTCAGTATAATTTCCGTACAAGTAATTGCACCCACTTTGAGATCTATTTTATGCCAATTTCATTGTTCCAGTCATTAAAATTCTTAGCTATTTTGCTGGTATACCTTCCATTCTATCGATTAAGCACAAGAAACTGCCCATTCAACTATTTCAACTACCCAATAAAATTATCCTAATTCAGTAATTTGGCCAATTTCACATAAAATTATAAAATGACCAATTTAAAAGAGAGTCCATAATAAAGAATGTAGGCATTCCTGGCACTATAGCAACATTTCTTCTGTTCATTAGTCATGTCCCCAGGACTCCTATATTACACTTGCTTTGTGTCTGAATTCTTATTCTCACAAAAATAGAAAGATTTACTCTATTTCTCAGATAATATATATATATAATAAAATATAACCAGGAAAGATTGTATGGTATACAGCATCCTAATATGGCCTCTCCTCACTTAACGACGGAGTTCCGTTCCTAAGACCACATCGGTAAACAAATTCATCGCTAAGTGAGGAGCATACCATAATGGTAGTGGGTTTGTGTCAACCATCTTTCATGCAGTTTTAATGTCACCTCTGCACCATTTATAACATTTTTAGTATATTTTTAAATGTTTATACAGTAGTGCACCTAAAACTAAATCATTACGGCATCAGAGGACATTCCATCGATTATCTAAAATCTTATCTTAACGATAGACACCAGTATGTATACGCAAAATGAGTCAATTCCACTATCCAGCCTGTAGCTGTTGGAGTGCCCCAGGGTAGTGTCCTAAGCCCACTCCTCTTTCTCATCTACATCAATGATCTCCCAATGCATCTCAACTTCTTAAACAAGTTCTATTCGCAGATGACACTACTTACGTCTACTCCCACTCAAACCCAACTGTACTTAGAGACACTGTAAACAACAAGCTGCTAAAAATATATACTTGGATGATGACCAACAAATTCACTCTCAACATAGACAAAACATACTTCATGCTGTTTGGCAAAAGAACCTTAAATATCCAACTTAACATATCGATAAATAGTTTCCCTATTACAAGACACACTGAGGGTAAATTTCTAGGTCTTCTCCTTAACTGTAATCTTAAATTTCATTCCCATATCCAGCATATATCCAAGAAATTTTCCAAATCCAAGATACGATACTATGTACCCCAAACAACACTCCTTACCCTATACCACTGTTTAATATATCCCTACCTCACCTATGGTATTTGTTCCTGGGGATCAACCACAGCTAACTACCGTAAACCTTTAATAACCCAACAAAAAGCTGCTGTGCAGATGATTACTAGCTCCTGTGCCAGACAGCACACCCCACCACTTTACAAAAGCCTGAATCTACTAAATATACGAGACATACACTCACATTATTGTGCCCACTATAGTACAGTAGACCCTCATTTAGCACGGTAGTTACGGTCCTGAAAACATCGTGTTAGGTAAAATCGTGTTAGATAATTAAAAGAACTTATGGGAAAAATAGGGTTACAGTCCCGAGAGTCCCCAAAAAGCCAAACAAGTTTTTTTTAGACCAACAGATCTTACAAATATAAAAGAGAATATGTAATTGTAGTTCATTATCGTGATGTATTATGTTGTTTTTACTGCTTAAGACTACAAATGTAACAGAAATAATAGTATTTACCTTAAATTGTGGGTGCTGATGTTTGTGGATGATTGTGAAGAGAGTGGAGAGTTATGCTGTGGCCCTACTGGGCTGAGGTGGATAGTAGAGATTCTGGAACTTAAGTCGATAGTTGTACTGAGTGTCTCTAACTTTAATAAAGTCATTCAGTAAGTCAGTCAAGACATTCAGTAAGTCAGTCAAGACATTCAGTAAGTCAGTCAAGACATTCAGTAAGTCAGTCAAGTCATTCAGTAAGTCAGTCAAGTCATTCAGTAAGTCAGTCAAGACATTCAGTAAGTCAGTCAAGACATTCAGTAAGTCAGTCAAGACATTCAGTAAGTCAGTCAAGACATTCAGTAAGTCAGTCAAGACATTCAGTAAGTCAGTCAAGACATTCAGTAAGTCAGTCAAGACATTCAGTAAGTCAGTCAAGACATTCAGTAAGTCAAGTCATTCAGTAAGTCAGTCAGTCAAGTCCTTCAGTAAGTAAGTCAGTCAGTCAAGTCATTCAGTAAGTCAGTCAGTCAAGTCATTCAGTAAGTCAGTCAGTCAAGTCATTCAGTAAGTCAGTCAGTCAAGTCATTCAGTAAGTCAGTCAGTAAGTCATTCAAGTCAGTCAAGTCATTCAGTAAGTCAGTCAGTAAGTCATTCAGTAAGTCAGTCAGTAAGTCAGTCAGTCAAGTCATTCAGTCAGCAGTCATTCAGTCAGTCAAGTCATTCAGTCAGTCAAGTCATGCTCAGTCAGTCAAGTCATTCAGTCAGTCAAGTCATTCAGTCAGTCAAGTCATTCAGTCAGTCAGTCAGTCAAGTCATTCAGTAAGTCAAGTCATTCAGTAAGTCAAGTCATTCAGTAAGTCAGTCCAGTCAGTCAGTAAGTTAGTCACACAACTTATGTTTACATCTTTTATGTGTACAAAGTAACACTTCATTACAACCACAGGTTATGTCTTGTCTAATATCTTTTCTTCGTTAATTCTAAGACTTAATAAATGCTTAAACATTTTCTTGCCACTTTGAGCAACACTGGTATGCCTACTGGGTGACATGATTGCTTAGCAGATACAAGATATAGTAATTTAAAGATCAAAACACAATTCACTCTTTTATTCTTGACAAACACAGCTGGCTTGACGCGTATGGAATACGAATGCTGGGATGGGGGTGTTGTTGGGGGAGGGGTAGCATGGGAAGGCGGGTGGTCTCCCAGCTGTTCCACAACATTAGCACCGGCCGCTTGAGGGAATGGTTGTTTTTCTTCCTGCAAACTGTAAGTAAGTTTATTCAAGTATACACAGATACAGTTAAAAGATTATCATAATAGCAGCATATGTGTAGAGAACCTAGGATAACCCAAACTTTGGGTTATCCTAGGTTCTCTAGGATAACACTTTGGGTTATCCTAGGTTCTCTACACATATGCTGCTATGTATGATAATCAATGTAACTATCTCTGTATACCTGAATAAACTTAGTTTGTGCGAAGGAAAAACAAATTCCCTTTTCCTCAAAGCATGAGGATTCTTACAGCGGTAAATAACCATGGGCTTACACTTGAAATCACCTGATGCATTACCCAAAAGGAGCAAGGTGAAGCGATCCTTTGCTGTCTTGAAGCCTGGTGCACTTTTCTCTTGCTGAGTGATATAAGTTCATGTTGGCATTTTCTTCCAGAAAACACTTGTCTCGTCAGCATTAAACACTTGTTGTGGCTCATAGCCACCCTTAGTAGGACCCCCACTGACTCAATGGTTTAACCTACTGCAGGCGACCGCGGGCTCAAAATTTTTCCCCTCCAACGAATCGCGTAATATAAGGTTTACGTCGTGTTAGATAAAAATGTGCCGCAATTCTTCAATCGCGTAATACCCAAAACGCGCAACATAAAGTCGTGCTAAATGAGGGTCTACTGTATATACAGAATATTAAACTCCAATATAAACCCTCAGCTTAAACTTCTCCTTGATAGTTGTGACTGTGCGTTCTGTTGTAGCTATCAAGGAGAAGTTTAAGCTGAGGGTTTATATTGGAGTTTAATATTCTGTATATACAGTAGACCCTCATTTAGCTGTTTATAAAAGATAAAGATAAATATTTTATTTCTTTGCAAGGTTACAATGTGCATTTACAATTTTGATTATAGAACAAAGAAAGTATATGCCCAGGATTTCACCCAGACTTATCCTAACACATATTAACTACTTAGTCTAGACAGGTAGTGGTTAACTTTTAATAAATATTTATTTTATCTTAATAATAATGTGAGGTAGTCAGGGGGGGTTTATAAGAATAATAATTTTGAAGTTGCACATAATAAAAGCAATATTACAATTAATGGTTTAAACAACAATATTTCATGGATTGGCAGATGTTTTAATAGACTCGAGGTCATATAATATAATATTTGGGAGTTGCATCAAACTGGTTAAAGTTGTTATTGGTTTGTTTGGTTAATATTGATAAATGAGATGACTTTTAAGCATAGCCCTAAATTTGTATGTTGTCAGGGGATCCTTTACCGGTTCAGGTAGTTTAATTCCAGAGCTTCGGGCCCTTAATGTGTGTTGCACTCTTTGACATCCCTCGTGTCAGTCTCTTACTATGCAAAAGTGCAACACACATTAAGGGCCCGAAGCTCTGGAATTAAACTACCTGAACCGGTAAAGGATCCCCTGACAACATACAAATTTAGGGCTATGCTTAAAAGTCATCTCATTTATCAATATTAACCAAACAAACCAATAACAACTTTTAACCAGTTTGATGCAACTCCCAAATATTATATTATATGACCTCGAGTCTATTAAAACATCTGCCAATCCATGAAATATTGTTGTTTAAACCATTAATTGTAATATTGCTTTTATTATGTGCAACTTCAAAATTATTATTCTTATAAACCCCCACCCTGACTAACTCACATTATTATTAAGATAAAATAAATATTTATTAAAAAGTTAACCACACTTACCTTGTCTAGACTTAAGTAGTTAATATGTGTTAGGATAAGTCTGGGTGAAATGCCTGGGCATGATAGTGACTTTCTTTGTTCTTAATTAATCAAAATTGTAAATGCACATTGTAACCTTGCAAAGAAATAAAATATTTATCTTTATCTTTTATAAACAGCATATAGGAAATTAGCTCTAATATACATTATTTAGGAATGTATACTGGTCAGAGAGCCTGTCGTAAGTCCGAGTTATCGGTAAATGTGTACATCGCTAAGTGAGGAGAGGCTGTATGTACTTGCTCTCACTATCTGTAACCCTCCCAAACCTGTAATTCTTCGAAATCTGTAATTCTCTCCATTACACTTATTACAGCCATATAGAATGAACTAATAGGATATTCAATTATGAAGTAAAATAGCATTACAGTGGAACCTCGGTTTTCGTTTGCCCTGGTTTTCGTCAAATTCGGTTTTCGACTATTTTTTTCATCAAAATTTTGTCCTAGTTTTTGTTCATCACCTCAATTTTCGTCCACCATACCGAACATCCGCCTGCCCGCGCCCACACAAAGCATCCCAAGCAGGCGTTCTGAGTCAGTCTGGCTTTGTTTCTTGTCGAGTGAACATTACCCTGGGCGTTCATACGAAACATTTCATAATAATCCATTGTTTTTTGTGCTTGTTTATCGAATGTCACTGCTAAATAAGCCACCATGGGGCCAAAGAAAGTTCTGAGTGCCAGCCCTTTGATAAAGAAGGCGAGAAACACGATAGAAATCAAGAAAGAACTCGTAGTAAAGTACGAAAGTCCATGGGGTTGGATGTGAGTGGCCAGGATGTGGAAGAGTTGGTGGACAACCACAGGGAAGAGCTAACCACTGAAGAGCTCCAACACCTTCAACTGGAACAGCAACAGATCGCAGCTGAGGAAACTGCTTCAGAGGAGGAGGAAGAGAGAGGAGAGAATGTGCCTTCTTCAGGGATTAAGGACATGTGTGCAAAGTGAAGTGAGTTGCAAATTCTTGTGGAGAAATATCACCCTAACAAAGCTGTTGCAAGCCGTGTCTGCAACATGTTCAATGACAATGCCTTGTCCCATTTTAGGTAAATCTTAAAGAGATGCCAGAAACAGACCTCTCTGGACATATTTTTTGTGCGACAGGGGTACAGTGACTCTCAAGCTGGTCCTAGTGCCAATAAAAGACAAAGAAGGGAAGTAACCCCGGAGAGGAAATTGATACCTGAAGTCCTTATGGAAGGGGATTTCCCTTCCAAACAATAACCTCTCCTCCCTCTCCCCTCGCCATCTTCCATACACCAACAAGTCTCTTCAATAAAGGTAAAAGTGATGTTAAATGTTCATTTATCCATTTCATTAGTCCTTTATATTTATTTATCATTGTTTTATGTATGTAAAACTATAGTTATTCTCTATAAAATGTATTTTTTGTTAGTACTTTTGGGTGTCTGGAACGGATTAATTGGATTTTCATTATTTCTTATGGGAAATATTGCTTCAGTTTTTGCCCAATTCGGTTTTTGTCAGAGTTTCTGGAACAAATTAATGACGAAAACCGAGGTTCCACTGTATTATTATTAGTAGTACAGGTCGGCCATCACTAATCTGGCAATCAGTAATCCAGTTCCATCAGTAATCTGGCACAAATTTCAGCTAGCATTATGTATTTCAAATTTCCGGGGTCGCCATACCAACCTACCGCTTCTGTTTGGTGGCGCTACTTGCTGCATAAGTCATTCCAATTTCTTTTTCTCCATTTATTGTTATAACCTGCTTACTTTTATCCCTACCCATGGTTCCAACAAATAAAAGAAATGCTTCTTCTTGTGTAAAACACATATACACCATACATTGTCCATAAAAGATAAGGTGGCTTTGAAGCCACTGTTGGTCGCCATGAGCTCAGCTCGCTCAGATAAGCTGTGACCGGTAAATTTGGGCCTACATATGAGAGAGTAAGTCTGTGTGGTAAGTATGCACTATATAAAAGAATCCTGCAGCATGCAGTGCATAATGAGAAAAAAACTGCGACCGTGGCATAAAACAGCAACATTGTGGTGTATTTTCGTATGGTTTTTATGGTTGCATTCTCATTTTTTTGGGTCTCATTTGATAGAATGGAAGATATATTACAGCAATAGATATGATTTTGATTGGTTCCATGACAAAAAGTACTTTGAAACTGAGCTCAAACTAGTGGAAATGTTCTATTTTTGCCGATGTTCAAGAGTAAACAAACGACATCACCATCCAATACGTGTCCAACTGGCCAGTCTAATATGCAGTCAAAAATGGGCTGACATTATTTATACAATTATTACAATAATGCAGTACAGTGGACCCCCGCCTAACGAGCACCCCGGAAATCGTACAATTATGTAAGTATAATATTGTAAGTGCTTGTGGAAGTGTATTTTTGGGGGTCTGAAATAGACTAACCTACGTGACATTATTTCTTAAGGAAGTAAATTCGTTCGGTAATGGCACTTGAGCAGGCTTCTGGAATGAATTTTGCTCGTTAGGCGGGGGTCCACTGTAATCTGCATAACAGTAAATCTTCTATTGTTTATATGAATAAAAATTCAAAATGGAAAGCAAGGTTAATATAAGAGGGGCCTGTAGATGTGACTAATGAATAGAGAAAATGTTATTTTAGTGCCAAGAATGTCTGCATTGTTTATTCTGGACTATTTTGAAACTGGCATCTTTTGAAATTTGTGTGAAATTGACCAAATTACTAATTTCTGACCACTTTATTAGGTAGTTGAAATAGGTGAATGGGCAGTTTCTTGTACACAATTGACTGAATAGAAGGAATACTAGCAAAATAGTTATGAGTTTGGTAGACTGGAACAATGTAATGGGCCAAAAATTGGGCATAAAGTGGGTGAAATCACCGATGCATAAATATCACCATTGGGTTAAGTGTATTCTAACCTAATCACTCTGTAATCCAGCAAAATCACTAATCCGGTACCCTACAGGTCCCAATGATGCCAGATTAGTGATGGCCAACCTGTATTATGACTATTATTAATAATAATTGAATCAGACCTATTAAAAACCCATAAAACAGACTGAGGGTTGTAGGGAGACCTTACCCATCTTCTGGAATATCAGTAAAAATCAAATATTTCTTGCCAGAGGTGTGTCTACATTACGGTTCAAAAACTGCAATATATCTCCATCCCTCCTTCAGAGCGCAGGCACTGTACTTCCCACCTCCAGGACTTAATTCTGGCTAACCTGTTTCCCTGAATCCATTCATTACGCTATTATTATTATTATTATTGCAACAGTTTAAAAGCAACATTTAACAAACTAGAACTTCTTAATACACAAAATGAGAGTGTAACGGTGTTTCCTAGAGTAATGGAACCAAGTAAGACATACATAATCTTGTAAAAAATTTCCTTGCAGAGAATTTAGTGAAATAGCAAGAAGCCAAGTACTCAAGTGTACAAGACAAATACAGCCTCTCCTCAACGAATTCGTCGCTAAGTGAGAAGCATACTATAATGGTAGTGAGTTTGTGTCAACCATCTTTGATATTGTTTTATAACATTTCAGGTATATTTTTAAATGTTTATACAGTAGTGTACTGTACAGTGGACCCCCGAGTTACGATCATAATTCATTCCAGAAGGCTGCTCAAGTGCCATTATGGAACAAATTTTCTCCCTTAAGAAATAATGTCAAGTAGGTTAGTCCATTTCAGACCCCCAAAAATACACTTACAAAAGCACTTACAATATTACACTTACATAATTGTATGATTTCTGAGGTGATTGTAACTCAGGGGTCCACTGTATATTGAAATAAACATAATAGAGGAAATCAGCTCTAATATACAGTGGAACCCCGAGTATTGGCCGGCCTGAGTATCGGCCGACTCGAGTTTCGGTCGCTTTTTTTGGCCCAATTTTTCCCCGACTATTGGCCGTTTCCACGAGTATCGGCCCACGTACCAGACCTGTCCGCCTGCCCGCGCTTGCGAGCCTCCCCGTGCAGGCATCATGAGCCAGTCTAGCTTTGTTTACCATCGAGTGAACATTACCCAGCGTGCTCATTCAAACATTTCACAATAATTTTATTGTGTGTATTGCTTGTTTATTGATCGTCACTGTGAAATAAGTCACCATGGGTCCAAAGAAGCTTCCTAGTGACAACCCTGTGGTAAAGAAAGTGAGGAACACCATCGAACTGAAGAAGGAGATAGTAGAAAAATATGAGAGTGGTGTACGTGTGGGGGAGCTTGCCAGGATGTACAACAAAAACAAATCTACTATCACCTCTATCCTGGCAAACAAGTTCAGCAAAACGTTCAGTGACAGAGCCATATTGCACTTCAGGAACATGTTAAAGAGGCACCAGAAACAGAGGACTGTGGACAGTTATTTTGTGAGACAGGGGTCCAGTGACTCAAGCTGGTACTAGTGGCATTAAAAGACCAAGAAGGGAAGTAACTCCAGATAGGGCTTTGATACCTGAAGTACTTATGGAGGGGGATTCCCCTTCCAAACACTAAGCCCTCCCTCACTCCTCCTTCCTATCTTCCAGATGCCAGCAAGTGTCTTCAATAAAGGTAAGTAAATGTTATTTTATATGTAAATTTATAAATTTAATACGTGTTGTTATTATGTGTTTTGTGTATGTAAAACTACAGTTATTCTTTAAAAAATTAATTTTTTGTGAATATTTTTGGGTGTCTGGAACAGATTAATTGTATTTACATTATTTCTTATAGAAAATAATGGTTCAACTTTCAGCCAGTTCGAGTTAAGGCCTAGCTCCTGGAACGGATTATGGCCGATACTCGGGATCCACTGTACATTATTTATGTATGAATACTGGTCAGAGAACCCATCGTAAGTCCGAGGTGTCAGTAAATGAGTACATCACTAAGTGAGGAGAGGCTATAACAAGAAGCCAGGTACTCAAGTGTACAAGACAAGCAGCACTAAACATAGAATATCGATAGCCCTAAACCTCCTACAGTCAACCCCTGATTACAATATTAATCCGTTCTAGAGGGCTTATCGTTAACCGAAAATATCGTAATCCAAATCTATTTTCCCCATAAGAAATAATGGAAATTCAATTAATCCGTTCCAGACACCCAAAAGTATTAAAATAAATATTTTTTACACATTAACTAACACAGAAGATTGATACATGTATATATAAATTACCACAAACAAATACTACAACAGTATAATAACTTAACACTGTTAAGACTACACTCCCTGCATCCCTGCTACACTCCCTGCATCCCTGCTACACTCCCTGCATCCCTGCTACACTCCCTGCATCCCTGCTACACTCCCTGCATCCCTGCTACACTCCCTGCATCCCTGCTACACTCCCTGCATCCCTGCTACACTCCCTGCATCCCTGCTACACTCCCTGCATCCCTGCTACACTCCCTGCATCCCTGCTACACTCCCTGCATCCCTGCTACACTCCCTGCATCCCTGCTACACTCCCTGCATCCCTGCTACACTCCCTGCATCCCTGCTACACTCCCTGCATCCCTGCTACACTCCCTGCATCCCTGCTACACTCCCTGCATCCCTGCTACACTCCCTGCATCCCTGCTCACCTCCCTGCATCCCTGCTACACTCCCTGCATCCCTGCTACACTCCCTGCATCCCTGCTACACTCCCTGCATCCCTGCTACACTCCCTGCATCCTGCTACACTCCCTGCATCCCTGCTACACTCCACCTGCATCCCTGCTCACTCCCTGCATCTGCTAATCCTGCATCCCTGACACTCCTGCATCCCTGCTACACTCCCTGCATCCCTGCTACACTCCCTGCATCCCTGCTACACTCCCTGCATCCCTGCTACACTCCCTGCATCCTGCCACTCCCTGCATCCTCTCACCCTGCATCCCTGCTACACTCCCTGCATCCTGCTACACTCCCTGCATCCCTGCTACACTCCCTGCATCCCTGCTACACTCCCTGCATCCCTGCTACACTCCCTGCATCCCTGCTACACTCCCTGCATCCCTGCTACACTCCCTGCATCCCTGCTACACTCCCTGCATCCCTGCACACTCCCTGCATCCCTGCTACACTCCCTGCATCCCTGCTACACTCCCTGCATCCCTGCTACACTCCCTGCATCCCTGCTACACTCCCTGCATCCCTGCTGACACTCCCTGCATCCTGCTCACTCCCTGCATCCCTGCTACACTCCCTGCATCCCTGCTACACTCCCTGCATCCTGCTACACTCCCTGCATCCCTGCTACACTCCCTGCATCCTGCTACACTCCTGCATCCCTGCTACACTCCCTGCATCCTGCTACACTCCCTGCATCCTGCTACACTCCCTGCATCCCTGCTACACTCCCTGCATCCTGCTACACTCCTGCATCCCTGCTACACTCCCTGCATCCCTGCTACACTCCCTGCATCCCTGCTACACTCCCATGCATCCTGCTCACTCCCTGCATCCTGCACCTCTGCATCCCTGCTACACTCCCTGCATCCCCCACCCGCATCCTGCTCACCCACCCCCACTCCTGCATCCCTGCTACACTCCCTGCATCCTGCCTGCATGCACTCTCCTGCTACACTCCTGCATCCCTGCTCCCTGCATCCTGCTACACTCCCTGCATCCTGCTACCTCCCTGCATCCTTGCTCACTCCCTGCATCCCTGGTACACTCCTGCATCCCTGGTACACTCCTTGCATCCCTGGTACACTCCTGCATCCTGCTACACTCCCTGCATCCCTGCTACACTCCTGCATCCTGTACCTCCTGCCGTATTTCTGAGCCTCTTTACCACAGGGCTGGCACTAGGAGCTTTCTTTCGACCCATGGTGGCTTATTTAGCAGGTGCAGGCACTAAAAACAGTGGAAAAATGACAAAATGTATGGTATGAATGCGTGGGTGGCGGCGGTGGCGCTCACTCACTGGTAAACAATGGCACACTGCTGTCCCAGGGCACGTGTACGCGTCCAAGACAAATAGCGTATTCCGAGCGTATCATCGTAAACTGAGCCAATATTTTTACGGAAAAATGTATCGCTAACCGAATTTAGCGTAATCCGATGCCATCGTAATCCGGGGGTTGACTGTACATATAGTAGAATTACTGGAATATGCCAGGTACTCAAGTGTACAAGACAAACAGCAAGAAGTCAGGTGCTCAAGTGTATTACAAGACATTTATATTTTTCTAGTGTACAAAATATACACAGTTTGTAGACTAAGCTAATGACTGTTTTTTATACTGTACTGTACTGATAAGTATTTATGAATAAATTATTATCACTATCATTATTACCACCTATTATTTTTATTATTATTGTATTATTATTATTATTATTATTATCACTATCCATATTATTAACACTATTATTAATAATAATAATAATAATAATAATATTATTATTATTACAGTAGTGACTTATCCAGTAATCAGTTATTCAACTTGCAACATTATCCAGCAGTATTGTTCAATTAAGCACTTAGATAGGGCAAGAAAAGAAATGTTCAAAACAAAGAGACAACAAAGTAAGAGGACATGATCGTTGTCCAGTGTTGTTGAAAATCTGGCACTTCCTTTTTCTTGAAAGTGCCAGATAATTCATAATCTTCCATAATTTATTATTACCATTATTACTACTGCTACTACTTCTACAATAATATATCAAAATCATGTATTAAGACCTAATCAATATTCAATTTACATTTTTTTAAACATATTAAACTTTCTATATAAGGAACTGATGTAAACAAACTTTTAAAATCACTAAATTTTTCTAGCATAATGAAAATTATTAATTGTTAAAATTATTGTTGCTGTATTGTAAGATACATATTACAGAATTAAAATTTAACTACAGTGGACCCCCGAGTAACAAGCAAAATTCATTCCAGAAGCCTGCTCAAGTGCCATTACCGAACGAATTTACTCCCTTAAGAAATAATGTCAAGTAGGTTAGTCCATTTCAGACCCCCAAAAATACACTTACAAAAGCAATAACAATATTATACTTACATAATTAAACGATTTCCGGGGTGCTCGTTACTCGGGGGTCCACTGTATTGTATAAATTAATTCTAATTTCTATTTGGAGACCTTCATTGCATTCTTACACAGCTTCTGATAAAATAAAGATTTACTTGAGCATTTGAAAAATTTAACCAACTATAGAGATTCTATAGATTTATTGCAGCAAACATATATGGAAGGAATTTTGAAGTAATAAACTCACCCAGGTTCACCTCCGGCTTCCATCATGTTGGCAAGAGTGACGTCATTAGACCAGACATCATACTGCCACTTACGAAGACCCAGAACGCCACACAGAACACGACCTGTGTGGATCCCCACCCTCATGTTTAGCTGTACATCAGTTGCATCAACTACTGACCTGTAATAATGCATCAGTAAACATCAGCTACCCTGCTATATATGTATGTAGGTGTGCAAAACAACCATTGTGAAAAAACAGTGAAATTCCAAGTGCTTTCATGATTTCTCACATTATCAAGGACCTGTCAATGTATGTATGTATGTATGTATATTCATATGCAGAATATGTATGTATATATATTATATGTAGTATATATATACAGTGGACCCCCCGTGTTCGTAATTTATTCGTTCCAGAATGCTGTTCAAGTGCCGTTACCAAACAAATTTGTTACCATAAGGAATAATGTAAATTAGACTAGTCCTTTTAGACCCCCAAATATACACTTACAAAAGCACTTACAAAAATACACTTACATAATTGTTTGAGTTTGGAGCATTACGAAAACCAGGAGTCCGCTGTACAGTGGAGCCACGCGTTTCGGCCACCTCAAAACTCGAACAATTATGTAAGTGTAATATTGTAAGTGCTTTTGTAAGTGTATTTTTGGGGGTCTGAAACAGATTAATCTAAATTACATTATTCCTTATGGGAACAAATTCATTTGGTAATGGCACTTGAACAGCCTTCTGGAATGAATCATGGCCAAAACTCGGGGGTCCACTGTATATATATATAGTACAGTAGGGCCCCACTTATACGGCAGGTTAGGTTCCAGGCTAGTGCCTTAAAGCAGACATCGCCGAAAAGCAGAACGCCATTATTTTCCACTTCTAAATGCATATCAATGCCAGACAACAAGCTTACACTAACTTATATTAAGTTAGCAATAGCACTAGGAATTAAAAACCACAATAAAAAGTAAGATACACACAGAGTACACTTATTACTTACCTTAAAGTATTAACATTGGCTTAAAATAGTCTGTGAACCAATTTATGAAAAGATCAGTAGTCATCCAAGCTTTCGAATTGGATTTATAATAAACAGGGAGGCTACCTTTTGCATAGTTCTTTAGGGCCCTAGGATTCTCTGAGTGATAAATTATCATAGGTTTTAACTTGCAATCCCCAGCAGCATTAGCTCCTAGCAAGAGTGTTAGTTGAAGACTCAGATGAGTCAAAGGGATGTTAGGAAGCATTTCTTCAGCCATAGAGTAGTCAGGAAGTGGAATAGTCTGGCAAGTGATGTAGTGGAGGCAGGAACCATACATAGCTTTAAGACGAGGTATGATAAAGATCATGGAGCAGGGGGAGAGAGAGGACCTAGTAGCGGTCAGTGAAGAGGTGGGGCCAGGAGCTAAGTCTTGACCCCTGCAACAACAATTAGGTGAGTACACTCTTGGGTTATCCTGGGTTCTCTACACATATGCTGCTATATGTAACTGTATTTGATGGCTATCTCAGCGATCAACATATACCTTGTTAGTAAGTTTATTCAGGTATACACAAATACAGTTACATAGATTATCATACATAGCAGAATATGTGTAGACAACCTAGGATAACCCAAAAAAGTCAGTTCACCGAGTTTAATCATTTCTAACTTGGCACTTAGAGTAAGAGGCTTACGACTCCTCTTTTTATCACAACTAAGCTTAGACGCCATAGTCAATGAGAGCCAACTAGTTAACGAAAGAGTAAACGAGAGAGAGAACGAGATACGGAGTTCGGACAAGGTAAAAAAACAAACTGAACAGGTAGTGGGTGATCACTCGGTCAGGCGAAATGAATGCAATTAATACGTGTCCAATTTTAGTTCATTCACATAAGTTTGTAAGAGTTTGTGAGACTTTTACCTCAAAATATTTTTTTTTATTATAATAATAATTACTTCACAATACAAATACTCTTACATTGTGTACAAGTTAGTACAAAATAAACAAACAGCAACACTCCCATTCTCATGCAACACACTATTTTTAGAGTTAATGATAGTATTACCATTATTATTATCATAATAAAAAAAAAGTGCTAAACCCACAAGGGTTGTGAATAACTATATACGTATAGAGTGAAGGCATATGAAAGGAATATTTTTCTACAGTTATCCCTCAGTGTTTGACTAGAGAAAACGTAATTCTTCCGACACTCCAACAAAGTCGCTTGGTAAACAAATCTCATATTTGTCAATTTTTATTCTGTGGGTGTATGTATCATATTTATATGCTATGTAACGTTTTTTTTAAATAATTTTGAAGAAAATATCATAGATGAATTAATGAAAATGTCTATATTAACATAAAATAAGACATTTAATGTGCACAAGAGTGACTATTATTAATATTACATAATGTTTTCCCTTCGCCCGGCAACACCATAGCATATAAACAGCATGTTTATATGCTTTGTAATGTGTTTCTTTTATAATTTTGAAGAAAATATCATAGATGGATTAATGAAAATGTGTATATTGACGTAAAATTGGACATTTAATGTGCCCAAGATTGATGATTACATAATAGAGAGATGTGGTCACGGAAAATGTAAACAAACCGGGTGGCGCGTGCCGTATCTGAAAGACCGCTCGCCATATACAAAAGTTTTGGTCATAATTTGAACTCTCCATATGAACGGAACGCCGAAAGGCGAAACGCTGAAAAGCGGGGCCCTACTGTATATGTACGCATATGTAGTACAATAGGGCCCTGCTTTACGATGTTTTGCCTTACGGCGTCCTGCTAATACGGCAATTTCAAATTATGACCAAAACTCACTATACGGCTCCCCATCTTTCTAATACAGCGTGCCCCACCTGGTTTCCTTACATTGTCCATGAGTACACATCTCTATTATGTCTGGAAACTTTCCAAAATTTCAAGTGTTTTAAAGTTATTGCATTTTTATATGTACTCTGATAATTATACTTATGTGTACCTGTACCTAAATATACTTACACACTGTGCTGGCATGCAGGTATACATTAAAATCAATAAGTGTCTCTCCACTCTTAACGCCATAATAATAATAATAATAATATCTTCGGCACATTGTCATATATTACGTTAATATAGACATTTCCATTAATCCATCTATGATATTTTTTCAAAATTATATAATAAACATGCTACGTAACATATAAACATGATAAATACACCCCACAGTAGAATAAATTAACATAAATATGAGATGTGGTAGCCAGGCAACTTGTAGGAGTGACGGCAAGAATAACATTTTCTCTAGTCCAACATCAAAGAAAATGTGTACACTATAATATTACTGGGGGTAACTAGAAAATTATTCCTTTCGTATGCCTTCACTCAGAGAATCATTTCTTCTAAAAATGGTGTTACATGAGAATGGGAGTGTTCCTTTTTATTTAACCTACTGTATCAATATGGAGACAACTTGTACAAAATGTAAAGTGTTTGTATTATGGAATAATACAAACGTGTATGAACGAAAACCAGACGCGTTCGCCTGGTTTGTTTACATACTTCGCGTCTCTCATGTACTCATTCTCTCTCTCTCTCTCTCTCTTGTTTATTCGTTTTATCTTGTTTACTCACCTCTCACCCTACATTAAGACTACAAATATTTTAAGGTAATTAATGAATGTACTGTATACGTATTTTATCATTCTGGGACACTTTAAATGGCATAGTACAGTGGACCCCCGAGTTACGATCATAATTCATTCCAGAAGGCTGCTCAAGTGCCATTACGGAACAAATTTTCTCCCTTAAGAAATAATGTCAAGTAGGTTAGTCCATTTCAGACCCCCAAAAATACACTTACAAAAGCACTTACAATATACACTTACATAATTGTACGATTTCCGAGGTGATCGTAACTCGGGGTCCACTGTACAGTGGACCCTCGGTTTCGTGCACCTCCAAACTCGAGCAATTATGTAAGTGATTTTCGTAAGTGCTTGTAAGTGTACTTTGGGGTCTGAAATGACTAATCTAATTTACATTTGTCCTTATGGGAACAAATTTGTTTGGTAACAGCACTCAAACAGCATTCTGGAAAGAATTTTCAATGAAAACCGAGGGTCCACTGTATATTACTTGTGGGTGGGGTTGGCTGATATGGCTAGCTACCATATTTCCCAAACCTGACTTCCTACAAATAAATACAACTCACCTCTCACCCTACATTAAGACTACAAATATTTTAAGATAATTAATGAATGTACTGTATATGTATTTTATCGCTCTGGGGTGCTTTAAATGTCGTAGTATATTACGTGTGGGTGGGGTGGGCTGACCTGGCTGGCTACCATACTTCCCAAATCTGACTTCCTACAAATAAATACGACTCACCTCTCATCCTACATTAAGACTACAAATATTTTAAGGTAAGTAATGGGTGTACTGTGTGTGTACGTATATTACTTTTTATTGTTTTTAATGCCTAGTTCTATTGGTAACTTAATACATATTAGTGTAAACTTGTAATCAAGCATTTATATGCATTTATAAGTTGAAAAAATGGCATTCTGCTTTCTGGCAATGTCTGCTTTACAGCAGTGGCCTGGAACTTAACCTGCCATATAAGCGGGGCCCTACTGTATATGTATATATATGAATGCATATGTATGTATCTCCATGGGGAAGTTGAACAGAATTCTTCCTCCGTAACCCATGCGTGTCATAAGAGGTGACTAAGATGCTGGGAGCAAGGGGCTAGTAACCCCTTCTCCTGTATGTATTACTAAAGTTATGAAGAGAAACTTTTGTTTTTCTATTTGGGCCACCCTGCCTCGGTGGGATTCAGCTGGGTTGTTGAAAGAAGATGTGTATGTATATGTCTATGTATGTATATATGTACAGTGGACCCTCGGTTATCGGCTGTAATCCGTTCCAGAAGTTCGGCATAAAAGCTAAATGGCCGAAAAGCAAAATAATATTTCCTACTAGAATTAATGTAAATACAATTAATCTGTTCCAGACACCCAAAAATATTAACAAAAAATAATTTTTTTGAAGATTAATGAACAATTAAATCAATATTACATACCTTTATTGAAGACTCTTGTTGCCTTATGGAAGATGGGGAGGAGGAGAGAGGGAGGATTTATTGTTCAGAGAGGGAATCCCCCTCCACAATGACTTCAGGTATCAAAGCCCTCTCTGGGGTTACTTCCCTTCTTTGTCTTTTAATGCCACTAGGACCAGCTTAAGAGTCACTGAACTCCTTTCGCATAAAATAACTGTCCAGGAGGTCTGTTTCTGGCTTTTCTTTAAGATTTCCCTGAAGTGGGACAAGGTTTTGTCACTGAACATGTTGCAGATATGGCTTGTTTCAGCTTGATCAGGATGATATTTCTCCACAAAACTTTGCACCTCCCTCCACTTTGCACAAATGTCCTTAATCGCTGAAAAAGGCACCTCCTTCCCTCTCTCTTTCTCCTCCTCTGAAGCAAGTTCTGAGCTGTGGTCTGTTGCTGTTCCAAATGAAGCTCTTGCAGCTCTTCAGTGGATAGCTCTTCCCTGTGGTCCTCCACCAACTCTTCCACATCCTCGCCACTCACATCCTCAAACCCTTCAAACTCCTTCTCGAGGACACAATCTGGCCACAATTTTCTCCAAGTATAGCTCAAAGTCCTGGAAGTCACTCCCTGCCAAGCCTTACCTATAAGGCTTATGCAATGGAGGATACTAAAGTGATTCCTCCAGAACTCTCTTAGGCTCAAATGAGTGTCCGAGGTCACTTCAAAGCACCTTTGAAACACTGCTTTGGTGTAGAGTTATTTCAAGTTAGAAATGACCTGCTGGTCCATGGGCTGGATGAGAGGAGTGGTGTTAGGAGGCAAGAACTTCATTGTTATAAAACTGAAGTCCCTAGACAATTGGTCTACCAAGTCTGGAGGATGAGCAGGAGCATTGTCCAGTACCAGGAGGCACTGGAGTGGCAATTTCTTTTCCAGGAGGTATTTTTTCACACTGGGGTGAAGCACATCAATGACCCACTCTTTGAAAATTTGCCTTGTGACCCATGACTTATTATTAGCTTTCCACATCACACACAATTTACTCTTGAAGACATTGTTTTTCTTAAACACTCTGGGATTTTCAGAGTGATACACAAGTAAAGACTTCACTTTGAAATCCCCACTAGCGTTAGCACAGAACAAAAGAGTAAGCCTGTCTTTCATAGGCTTATGTCCTAGCAGTGCCTTTTCCTCCTGCCTAATGTAGGTCCTCTTTGGTATTTTCTTCCAAAAGAGACCTGTTTCGTCACAATTGAACACTTGTTGAGGAGGAATTTTTCAGCCTCTACGTACCCCTTGAATTCACACACATATTTTTCAGCCGCACATTTGTCAGAACTTGCAGCCTCACCATGCCTTACCTCACTGTGTATGCCACTACGCTTCTTAAATCTCTCAAACCAACCTTTGCTGGCCCTAATTTCACTAACAGCAGTACTACTACTACTACACTCGTGGGAAGCGCTAAACCCTCAGGGATCAAACCTCCAACGAGGAATAAGATGACAGCCAATTCATAACATAACCGGAGTAGTAGCTCCAGGCATTTTCTTTACAAGATCCGCATGCAATTGCCTTGCCTTCTCACAAATAATTGATTCCACAACACTGTCTCCCGCTAATTGTTTTTCGGTGATCCACAACAACAATAACTTCTCCATATCTTCCATTATTGGTGACCTTTGTTTTGTTAGCACATTTACTCCTTTCGCCACATCAGCTTCCTTGATTTGTTCTTTCTTTGCCAGGATAGAAGTGATTGTTGATTTGTTTTTCCCATACATCCTGGCAAGTTCCAGCACCCGCACACCACTCTCATATTTTTCAATAAGTTCTTTCTTAAATTCCATCGTGTTTCTCACTTTCTTTAGCAAAAGAAACTTTACTAGGAACTTTCTTTGGGGCCATGGTTACTTATTTCGCAATTACACTTAATGAATAACCACCAAAAACAATGAATTATAGTGAAATGTTTGGATGAATGAGCAGCAGAAGCTTCCTCACTCTCCCAGAGACACTGCCAGACTGGCCGATAAGCGAAATAATGGCTAACCGGAAGCCAAAAAAACGGCCTATAACCGAGTTGACCAATAACAGGAACGGCCAATAACCGGGGGTTAACTGTATATGTGTATGTATAGTATATATTTAATTTATTTTCTCCTGTTCTTATATACGTAGTTTCTCGCAAAAATATATCATCAAGCAAATTTAAATATCAAATACACACAATAGCCATGACATGTGAAAGATTAGAAAACATTAATGAAATTAGATTTGGTTTGTAAACCTGTCTCATCTTCACCGGTAAATCTCAACAGTCCAATTACACTTATGAAATACGTCATACTATTAGAAAGGACAAATACCACCTCTCTCTCTCTCTCTCTCTCTCTCTCTCTCTCTCTCTCTCTAGCACTTTCTCCACCTCTCCCACCACCTCCATGAGACATACCTGTGAAGAATGCTCCCTCATTGACAAAGCAAACTCTGATTACTTTTAAGCTTACAGCTGCTCTTACTCAAACTACAGTGGTACCTTGAGTTATGAGCTTAATTCATTCTAGACGGCTATTCAAGTGCCGATACCAAAAGAAATTTTTCCCATAAGAAATAATGAAAATTAGATTAATCCATTTCAGACCCCAAAAATACACTTACAAAAGCTCCTACAAAAATACACTTACATAATTGTTCAAGTTGGGAGCTGCACGTAAGT
>WNWK01017554.1:0-42189 GCA_009830355.1 Cherax destructor | reverse complement strand
GCTTACAGTCAGGCTGTCAGACAGGACAGCTGAAGGGATTTGTAATTTTTTTAAATTTGCACCTGAACAATTCAAATGTTTCAAGGAAAATATAAAAACAAATCTCATTTGAATTTAGCTTTAATGGCAGAGATGAAAAATCCATTACACTTGAATATTACTTTGAGATCATCTTGTATCAAATGATTGTGTACATTGGTAGCTTAACTGGGTTAAAAGCCTATTGACTGCAGTCATTAAGGCTGTACGAAGTCTATTCAAAATCAAACACACACACACACACACACACACACACATACATACAAGTGGAGAGGGGAGCAGGAATAGGAAGGGAGAAACGAAACTACAAAAGGGGGGACTACACAGGCATGAGGAACTTCCTACAAGACGTTCAGTGGGAGAGAGAATTGGCAGGAAAACCAGTAAAAGAAATGATGGAATATGTGACAACCAAATGCAAAGAGGCAGAGGAGAGGTTTGTCCCCAAGGGAAACAGAAGTAATGGGAAGACCAGAACGAGTCCTTGGTTCACCCAGAGGTGTAGAGAGGCAAAAACTAAGTGTAATAGAGAATGGAAAAAGTACAGAAGACAAAGGACCCAGGAAAATAAAGAGATTAGCCGAAGAGCCAGAAACGAATATGCACAGGTAAGAAGGGGCTCAGCAACAATATGAAAATGATATAGCATCAAAAGTCAAGTCTGACCCGAAGCTGTTGTATAGCCACATCAGGAGGAAAACAACAGTCAAGGACCAGGTAATCAGGCTGAGAAAGGAAGGTGGGGAGTTCACAATAAACGACCAAGAGGTATGTGAGGAGCTCAACATGAGATTTAAAGAAGTATTTACACAGGAGACAGGAAGGACTCCAGGAATTCAGAATAGGAGGTATACCAACAAGTGCTGGATGAAATACACACAACCGAGGAGGAGGTGAAGAAGCTGCTATGTGAACTCGATACCTCAAAAGCGGTGGGACCGGACAACATTTCTCCGTGGGTCCTTAGAGAGGGAGCAGAGATGTTGTGTGTGCCACTAACACAATTCTTCAACACATCCATTGAAACTGGGCAACTACCTGAGGCGTGGAAGATGGCAAATGTAGTCCCAATTTTAAGAAAGGAGACAGACACGAGGCATTAAACTACAGACCTGTGTCACTGACGTGTATAGTATGTAAAGTCATGGAGAAGATCATCAGGAGGAGAGTGGTGGAGCACCTAGAAAGACACAAGCTTATAAACGACAACAAAGCACGGTTTCAGGGAAGGAAAATCCTGTGTCACAAACCTACTGGAGTTTTATGACAAGGTAACAGAAGTAAGACACGAGAGAGAGGGTGGATAGACTGCATTTTTGAACTGCAAGAAGGCGTTCGACACAGTTCCTCACAAGAGGTTAATGCAAAAGCTAGAGGATCAGGCACACGTAACAGGAAAAGCACTGCAATGGATCAGAGAATATCTGACAGGGAGGCAACAACGAGTCATGGTACGTGACGAGATGTCAGAGTGGGCACCTGTGACGAGTGGAGTTCCACAAGGGTCAGTCCTAGGACCTGTACTGTTTTTGGTATATGTGAATGACATAACGGAAGGGATAGACTCAGAAGTGTCCCTGTTTGCAGATGATGTGAAGTTAATGAGAAGAATCAAATCAGTCGAGGATCAGGCAGGACTACAAAGAGACCTGGACAGGCTGCAAGCCTGGTCCAGTAACTGGCCCTTGAATTTAACCCTGCCAAATGTAAAGTCATGAGTATCGGGGAAGGGCAAAAAGACCGCAGACAGAGTACAGTCTAGGTGGCCAAAGACTGCAAACCTCACTCAAAGAAAAGATCTTGGGGTGAGTATAATACCGAACACATCTCCTGAGGCACACATCAATCAGATAACTGCTGCAGCATACGGGCGGCTGGCAAACCTAAGAATAGCGTTCCAATACCTCACTAAGGAATCATTCAATACTCTGTACACCATATACGTCAGGCCCATACTGGAGTATGCAGCACCAGGTTGGAACCCACACCTGGTCAAGCACGTCAAGAAATTAGAGAAAGTGCAAAGGTTTGCAACAAGACTAGTCCCAGAGCTAAGGGGATTGTCCTACGAAGAAAGGTTAAGGGAAATCGGCCTGACGACACTAGAGGACAGGAGGGTTAGGGGAGACATGATAACGACATATAAAATACTGCGATGAATAGATAAGGTGGATAGAGACAGGATGTTCCAGAGAGGGGACACAGAAACAAGGGGTCACAATTGGAAGTTGAAGACTCCTATGAGTCAAAGGGATGTTAGGAAGTATTTCTTCAGTCATAGAGTTGTCAGGAAGTGGAATAGCTTAGAAAGCGACAGAGTGGAGGCAGGAACCATACATAGTTTTAAGACTAGGTCTGATAAAGCTCATGGAGCAGGGAGAGAGAGGACCTAGTAGCAATCAGTGAAGAGGCGGGGCCAGGAGCTATGACTCGACCCCTGCAACCACAAATAGGTGAGTACAAATAGGTGAGTACACACACACACACACACACACACACACACACACACACACACACACACACACACACACACACACACACACACACACATATATATATGTCGTGCCGATTAGGTAAAACTTGCGATTTTGGCTTAAATAGCAACGCTCACCTTGCCATATAAGACAAGCGAAAATTTGTGTATGCAATAATTTCGCCAAAATCATTCTGAACATAACGAAAAAAATATATTTCATTGTGTTTGTTTATTATTAAATTAATGTTAACGTATCTAAAATATATTTAGTTGGGTTAGGCTAAATTAAATTGCGCTTGTTGTAATAAGGTTAGGTAGGTTTTCAAAGTTTCTCTTGGTACAAAATTATAAATTCTTACATTAACAAAAATGAAAAAAATATATCTTTAAACGTATAAGATAAAATTTTAGAAAGGACTTAATTTTAGATGAGTTCTTGCTAATTGACCAGTTTTACCTAATCGGCACGACATATATATATATATATATATATATATATATATATATATATATATATATATATATATATATATATATATATATATATATATATATATATATATATATATATATATATATATATATATATATATATATTTATTTGCTACTAGTGCATAAAGGTATCGTAAGGTTACAGGTACTCTAGTGGTTGCAATCACTGACTGTAACATGATCGATATTACATAAATAGTAGATTAGTGGTTAATTTAGATATGAGTGCGCATATGTGGATATTCTAGGATAGCCCACAAAAGAGGCAGAGTGACCTATTGAGGTCCTACCGGTCTAGGTACAGCAGTACAAAGGTACACATAGTTCATTGCACCTAGTTTAGTGGTTTACAGAATTAGGCTGTTAGTGGCATTAAAAAGAAAAAAAAATAAAGAATAATAGACCCATAAATAATACAGACATATTAATCGACATTGAGATTATTTCATGAACACTATAGAAGGTCCTGGGACATCGGGGATTGTCAACTGACATATGAGCCCATTCATTCCTTCTATTTTATTAATTAGAAGTTTACACACAATAGCTGCGTTCTGTATCCACTATTGTAATGTAATCTTTTATGTCACATGACCTGTTCTCAGCGGTTAGAAGAAGCTTAGGGCTGGCTATATAATCGCCTAGACCACCCGACCCCATATGGGGTGGGGTGAAGGGGGCGTGTGGGTGGGTGGCATTCGGCCGTGTCTCACTCATTCACAGAGAGGTTCTGGCGGGTGTCATACTCTGAGAAAACTTCCTCCCATTTCTCCTGTTACTACCTTTGCAACATTGCACAGCTCCTGGGGCTCTGGTGGTCTGGTGGCTAAAGCTCTCGCTTCACACGGCGAGGGTCTGGGTTCGATTCCCAGCCAGGGTAGAAACATTGGGCGTGTTTCTTTACACCTGTTGTCTATGTTCCCCATCAGTAAAATGGGTACCTGGGTGTTAGTCGACTGGTGTGGGTCGCATCCTGGGACACTGACATAATCTGCCCGAAATGCTCAGCATAACAAGGGACTTTCTATATAGTAGTATGTCACTGATGTCAGCTAGGCCTGTATACCATGTACATGTACTTGTAGTAAATAAAGATATTATTATTATTATTATTATTATTATTATTATTATGACGCACTGAGAATTATGAAAGTACTTGAGCTAAATATTGCCACCCCCCGTGGCTTGTCTTGCATTGTTAAGATCGCCTGTCTGCGATTGTTTATATATATACAGTGGAGGGAAGGCGGGGTAGGGGTTGGCATAGAAACGGTTGGAGGGAGGGGGTTAAGGAGGTTTTGTGTGCAAGAGCCTTGGACTTCCAGCAAGCGTGCGTGAGCGTGTTAGATGGGAGCGAATGGAGACAAATGGTTTTTAGGACTTGACGTGCTGTTGGAGTGTGAGCAAGGTAACATTTATGAAGGGTTTCAGGGAAACCGTCAGGCCGGACTTGATTCCTAGAGATGGGAAGTACAGTGCCGGCACTCTGAAGGAGGGGTGTTAATTTTGCAGTTTTGTAGCTGTAGTGTAAGCACGCCTCTGACTAGACAGTGATGGAGTGAATGATGCTGAAAGTTTTTCTTTGTCGGGCCACCCTGCCTTGGTGGGAAACGGCCGATGTGTTAATAAAATAATATATATATATATATATATATATATATATATATATATATATATATATATATATATATATATATATATATATACATATATATATATATATATATATATATATATATATATATATATATATATATATATACATATATATATATATATATATATATATATATATATATATATATATATATATATATATATCTATATATATATATATATATATATATATATATATATATATATATATATATATATATATATCATATATATATATATATATATATATATATATTATATATATATATATATATATATATATATATCATATATATATATATATATATATATATATATATATATATATATATATATATATATATATATATATATATATATATATATACAATAAAATCACAGTAAATAGGTGATATCACAAATGCAAAACAACTACTGTGAAGAAAAAAAATAGCGAAATTCCAAGCACTTTCGTGACTTCTCACATTATCAGGGAACTATAAAAGACAAAAACATCAACAAGAAAGCATATAAAGGGTCAAGACTACACCTCACAATCACGTCACTACAGCAAGACTACACCTCACAATCACGTCACTACAACAACACTACACCTCACAATCACGTCACTACAGCAAGACTACACCTCACCTCACAATCACGTCACTACAACAACACTACACCTCACAATCACGTCACTACCGCAAGACTACACCTCACGATCGCGTGACAACACCCGACTCTGTGAAACGCACCTGATACCCTACGGAAGCATTAAGATTTTTTACTTGTCTATTGTATCATTAAATTCTTCCCAAATTTTATTAATTATTAATGAATCCAATTTATATAAACCAAAATAAATATTCATATTATTTTCAAAACTGCTTTTTATGAAACATGATTCTATTATATTCCTGTCAACTTGCTTGATACAACTTTCTCTCTCATGAATAAATAGAGCATTAGAATCTTGTCCAGTTCTAATGTTGTTTTAATCTTAGTTCAAGACTTTTACTAGTTTGACCGTAATAAACTTTATCGCATATTTTACAAGGAATCTTGTAGACACATCCGTCAACATTTTGGGGGAATTTTTTTATCAAAAGTTTTTTTACTGTATCAAGATTTTTAAATACAACTTTGATATTAAAAGTCTTAAGAAGGGAAGGCATATCAACCAAGTTTTGATGGTAAGGGAGAACGAACATATTTTTAGTTGAATAAGGTTGGAGGTGAAAAAGCTGCTATGTGACCTTGATACTACCTGAGGTATGGAAGACGGCAAATGTAGCCCCCATTTTTAAGAAAGGAGACAGAAACGAGGCACTAAACTATAGACTAGTGTCACTGACGTGTTTAGTATGCAAAGTCATGGGGAAAATTATCAGGAGGAGAGTGGTAGAGCACCTGGAACGGAACAATATTATAAACGACAACCAGCACGAATTCATGGAAGGCAAATCCTGTGCCACAAACCTTCTGGAGTTTTATAACAAGGTAACAGAAGTAAGACACGAGAGAGAGGGTGGGATGATTGCATTTTCATGGACTGCAAGAAGGCCTTCGACACAGTTCCTCACAAGAGATTAATGCAGAAGCTAGAGGATCAGGAACGTATAACATGAAGGGGACTGCAATGGATCAGAGAATACTTGACAGGGAGGCAACAACGAGGCAAGGTACGTGATGAGGTATCGCAATGGGCACTTGTGACGAGCGGGGTCCCACATTGGTCAGTCCTAGGACCAGTGCTATTTTTGGTATATGTGATTGACATGATGGAAGGGATAGACTCAGAAGTGTCCCTGTTCACAGATGATGTGAAGTTAATGAGGAGAATTAAATTAGACGAGGATCAGGCAGGACTACAAAGAGACCTGGACAGTCTGGACATGTGGTCCAGCAACTGGCTACTCGAATTTAACCCCGTCAAATGCAAAGTCATGAAGATCGGGGAAAGGCAAAGAAGACCGCAGATAGAGTATAGGCTAGGTGGCTAAAGACTGCAAACCTCATTCAAGGAGAAAGATCTTTGGGTGAGTATAATACCAAGCACGTATCCGGAAGCACACATCAACCAGATAACTGCTGCAGCATATGGAAGCCTGACAAACCTGAGAATAGCGTTCCGATACCTCAGTAAGGAATCGTTCAAGACACTGTACACTGTGTACGTCAGGCGCATACTGGAGTATGCAGCACCAGTTTGGAACCCACACCTGGTCAAGCACGTCAAGAAATTAGAGAAAGTGCAAAGGTTTGCAACAAGGTTAGTTCCAGAGCTAAGGGGAATGTCGTACGAAGAAAGGTAAAGGGAAATCGGCCTGACGACACTGGAGGACAGGAGGGTTAGGGGAGACATGATAACGACATACAAAATACTGCGTGGAATAGACAAGGTGGACAGAGACAGAATGTTCCAGAGATGAGACACAGAAACAAGGGGTCACAATTGGAAGTTGAAGACTCAGATGAGTCAAAGGGATGTTAGGAAGTATTTCTTCAGTCACAGAGTTGTCAGAAAGTGGAATAGTCTGGCAAGTGAGGTAGTGGAGGCATGGAGAGAGAGGACCTAGTAGTGATCAGTGAAGAGGCAGGGCCAGGAGCTGAGTGTCGACCCCTGCAACCACAAATAGGTGAGTAGAAATAGGTGAGTACTCACACACACACACACACATAAAATCACACTATCTCACATTCACCTACAATAACACATTTGCACATAACCCCCCGCCCCCCACACACAATTTTTCACAAAGCTGCAGGAACTAGAGCATCCTAACAAGATAAAAAATAATGGGATCTGAAAAGGGAGGACTTAAAGGAAGGGGAACATAGGATGGCTGGTCTGAAAATGAAAAATGGGTAGAAAAGCTCAAGAACAAAATGGATCAAGAAAGGGAAAAAAGGTTAAATGAACTTTGCAATAACATGTTAAAGATATCTGCAGAGAGGAGGAAGTGGGAATCACGAGCTGTAGCAGCTGAGGCAAAGATGCAAAGACTGGAGGAAGAACTGGTTGTGCTGAAGCAGGATATAAAGATGAGATCTGAAAGGAGCAAAATGTGAACATTAGCAGACAGCAAGCGGACTGAAGGAGAGAATGGAGGTAAGAAGTCCCTTGCAGAAGTAACATCAGGCCTTCTGGGTGTCCGGGAGATGATAACGTAAACAACAAAGGAGATGTTTATATCAGATCCAGAGATATGGAGGGAAAAGAAATGGGAAGAAGAGAGGGAGAGGTCAATAATTATTCATGGTGAATAATTATTCATGATGAAAAAAGCATTGGGAGGAAAAAGACATTAAGAGCATCATTGCAATTACAGGAGAGAAGCACATGTCTCAGGTAGAAAATTTTCACAGACTTGGGGGGTATTCGAGGGAAAAAATCAACCAATCAAATTAACATTCAAGACAAAAGTGGTACTGAACAGGATAATACAACAGAAGCCTCTGTTAAAAGACTCAAGATATCAACAAGTGTACCTTAATCGAGACAGAAGACGAAAAGAATGGGAACAATTGAGAGTGAGAGTAAGACGAAACCAGTGGAAGGAAAGAGAGACAGGACAGGCAATGGCAGACAGAAAACCTCAGCCTCTGGGGAAACATCAAACACAAATGCTTACAAAAACCCCTCAACCCCTGTCACCACATATCAACCAAACACAATAACCAGAAAATAACCACACTTCATAGACCCCAGCCCCTGAAGCACTAAGTTCACAATCACAGCAACCTCCCATAATATTCTGCCTCCCATAATATTTCCCCAGCCTGCACCATCCTCTTCCACCTCCCAAAATACAGCACTGGAAATGAAGCTAAAGGTATGGTACACCAATGCAGATAGAATAACAAATAAGAGTGAGTAGTGGCATTTCTGAATCATTGATGCATCCCCTGACATCATAACACTAACAGAAACAAAACTTACAGGGATTATAACAGATGCAATCTTTCCAACTGGATATCAGATCCTGAGGAAAAACAGGGAGAACAGAGGAGGGGGAGAAGTGGCATTGCTTATCAAAAACTTAATTGTAAGAACACTTCAGACGTGGGGTCCAAAGGTGATGATAGCAGTGATGTATAAACCATCACTGAATAGCAGGAGGCCAAGACAAAATTATGATGAGTGCAATAGAGAAATGGTGGATACTCTAGCTGAAGTGGCCAGGAGGGCTCAAATGAGTAGGACAAATTTATTCATCATATGGGATTTCAATCATAAAGAGATTGACTGGGAAAACCTAGAGCCACATGGAGGACCAGAAGCGTGGAGGGCTAAGATGCTGGAGACAGATTTGGAGAACTTCATGCACCAACATGTTAGGGATACAACCAGAGAGAGAAGAGAGGATGTTATAGTAAGGCTGGATCTCATATTCATGTTGAAAAGTTCAGAGATAGTGGATATCACACACGAAAGACCCCTTGGTGCTATTGATCATGACGTCCTGAGTTTTGAATACCTTATAGATTTAACAGGGGAGAATGCAACCGCACGAGAAGGACGAGAGAAACTAAACTTTAAGAAAGGGGACTACATAGGAATGAGAAGATTCCTCTATGAAGTGCAGTGGGAGAGAGAACTAGAGGAAAAGACAGTAAATGAAATGATGGAACTAGTGACCACTAAGTGCAGGGAGGCAGAGGAGAAGTTCATACCAAAGGGTAACAGAAAAAAATGGTAAGACCAGAGTGATTCCATAGTTTAACTGGAGGTGTAAAGAAGCCAAAGCCAAGTGTGCTAGAGCATGGAAAAAGTATAGAAGGCAAAGGACTCAAGAAAACAAGTTGAGGAGAAGAACCAGAAACGAATATGCAGAGATAAGGTGAGAGACCCAGAGGCAATACAAGAACGACATAGCATCTAAAGCCAAATCTTAACCAAAGTTAATATAAAGTCACATTAAGGAGAAAAACAACAGTCAAGGAATAGGTAATCAGGCTGAGGAAAGATGGAGGGAGCTCACAAAGAGTGACCAGGAAGTAAATGATGAACCTAATACAAGATTAAGAGAAGTATTCACAATACAGAATGAATAGCTTCCAGCAAACCGTGGAGGTAGGGTGCACCAGCAGGTGCTGGACACAATACTCATAACCAAAGAGGAGGTGAAGAAACTGCTAGGTGTACTAGATACCTCAAAGGTGGTGGGTTCAGATAACATAGCTCCATGGGTCCTGAAAGAGGGAGAAAAGGAACTGTGTGTGCTGCTAGCAGCTATCTTCAGTAAATCTATCAAAACTCGGCAATTGCCTGAAGATTGGAAGATAGCAAATGGAGTTCCAATTTTTAAAAAATGAGACAGATAGGCAGCGTTAAACTACAGACCAGTGTCACTGACATTTATATTATGTAAAGTCATGGAAAAGATTATCAGGAGAAGAATGGTGGAGCACATTGAAAGGATTGGGCTCGTACATGACAGTCAGCACGGCCTCAGGGATGGGAAATCCTGTGTCACAAATCTACTTGAGTTCTACGATAAGGTAACAGAAGTAAGACAGGAGAGAGAGGGATGTGTAGACTGCATTTTTTTGGACTGCAAGAAGGCTTTTGACACAGTACCTCACAAGAGACTGGTGAAAAAATTAGAGGAGCAGGCAGGAATAATAGGGAAAGTACTGCAATGGATCAGGAAATACCTAACAGGAAGAAAACAGCGAATGTTGGTACGTGATGAAGTGTCAGAGTGGGCGCATGTGTCGAGTGGGGTTCCACAAGGGTCAGTCCAAGGTTCAGTGTTGTTTCTTGTATACATGAAAAATATGATGGAAAAAATAGATTCAGAAGTGTCGCTGCTCGCTGATTATGTGAAACTGATGAGGAGAATACAAGCGGACGAGGGTCACCTAAGATTGCAAGGGGATCCGGAGAGGTTGCAAGTCGAGTCCAACAAATGGTTCCTGGAGTTTAACCCCAGCAAGAGTAAAGTCATGAAGATTGGGGAAGGACAAAGAAAACCGCAGACGGAGTACAGGTTAGGGGTTCAAAGTCTGCAAATTTCACTTAAAAAAAGGATCTTGGGGTAAGCATTATAACGAACATGTCACCTGACGCACAAATTAATCAAATAACTGCTGCAACATATGGGCGATTGGCAATCCTGAGAATAGCATTTCGACATCTGAGTAAGGAGTCATTCACGACACTGTATACCGTGTACGTCAGGCCTATACTGGAGTATGCAGCACCAGTATGGAACCCACACCTAGTCAAACACGTCAAGAAATTGGAGAAAATGCAACAGTTTGCAACAAGATTAGTCCAGGAACTGAGGGGTATGTCTTACGAGGAGAGGTTAAGGGAACTGAACCTGATGACACTAAAAGCCATAAATGAAATTGAAAGAAACCCAACATCCAGTATTGGGTCTCTACTTAAACTGATGGGTCCTACACAGATGACAGCAAGGAAATGAGTGAGCTACTAAAGTCCCAGTATGACTCAGTTTTTAGCGAGCCGCTAACCAGACTGAAAGTCGAAGATCTAAATGATTTTTTTTATGAAAGTGCCACAGAACTTGGTAGACGCAAACCTATCTGACATTATATCCTGACGCCAAATGACTTCGAAAAGGCGATAAATGACATGCCCATGCACTCCGCTCCAGGCCCTGACTCATGGAACTCCGTGTTCATCAAGAACTGCAAGAGGACCCTATCACGTGCTTTTAACATCCTATGGAGAGGGAGCATGGACACTGGGGTCGTCCCGCAGTTACTAAAAACAACAGACATAGCCCCACTCCACAAAAGCGGCAGTAAAGCAATAGCAAAGAACTACAGACCAATAGTGCTAACGTCCCATATCATAAAAATCTTTGAAAGGGTTCTAAGAAGCAAGATCGCCACTCATCTAGATACCCATCAGTTACACAACCCAGGGCAACATGGGTTTAGAGCAGGTCGCTCCTGTCTGTCCCAACTACTCGACCACTACGACAAGGTCCTGGATGTTCTAGAAGACAAACAGAATGCAGATGTTATATACACAGACTTTGCAAAAGCCTTTGACAAGTGTGACCATTGTGTGATAGCACACAAAATGCGTGATAAAGGAATAACAGGAAAAAGTTAGTAGATGGATTTATAATTTCCTAACAAATAGAACACAAAGAGATGATGTTCATCATCTTGTTCTTCATCCTCATATCGGACATAGACAGGGATATAAGCCACAGTGCCGTGTCTTCCTTTGCAGATGACACCCGATTCTGCATGACAGTGTCCACCACTGAAGACACTGCAAGACTCCAAGCAGACATCAACCAAATATTTAAATGGGCTGCAGAAAACAATATGAAGTTCAATGATGAGAAATTTCAATTAATCAGATATGGAAAACGTGATGAAATTTAAATTTCATCAGAGTATAAAACAAATTCCAACCACACAATAGAGCGAAAAACTAATGTCAAAGACCTGGGAGTGATCATGTCAGAGGATCTCACATTCAAGGACCATAACATTGTATCAATCGCATCTGCTAGAAAAATGACAGGATGGATAATGAGAACCTTCAAAACCAGGGATGTCAAGCCCATGATAACACTCTTCAGGTCGCTGGTTCTATCTAGGCTGGAATATTACTGCACACTAGCTGCACCTTTCAAGGCAGGTGAAATTGCTGACCTAGAAAATGTGCAGAAAACCTTCACAGCACGCATAAGTGCGATAAACAACCTCAGTTACTGGGAACGCTCTAAGTTCATAAACTTGTACTCCCTAGAACGCAGGCGGGAGAGATACATTATTATATACACTTGGAAAATCCTAGAGGGATTAGTACCAAACTTGCACACGAAAATCACTCACTACAAAAGCAAAAGACTCAGCAGACGATGTAACATCCCCCCAATGAAAGCAGGGGTGCCACTAGCACGTTGAGAGACAACACAGTAAGTGTCAGGGGCCCAAGACTGTTCAACTGCCTCCCAGCATACATAAGGGGGATTGGCTGTCTTCAAGCAGGCACTGGACAGGCACCTAAAGTCGGTACCTGACCAGCCGGGCTGTGGTTCGTACGTTAGACTGCGTGTGACCAGCAGTAACAGCCTGGTTGATCAGGCCCTGATCCACCATGATGCCTGGTCACAGACCGGGTCGCGGTCTCTCCAGGACAGGGCTCGAATGTTTCGGAGATGGGGCACAAAAACAAGGGGCAACGATTGGAAGTTGAAAACCAGATGAGTCATAAGGATGCTAAGAAGTATTCCTTTAGCCTTAGAGTTGTCAGGAAGTGGGATAATCTGGAGAGTGAAGTAGTGGAGGGAAGTTCCATACACAGCTTTAAGAAGAGGTATGATAAAGCTCATGGAGCAGGGAGAGAGTGACTTGGTATCGACCAGTGAAGATGCGAGGCCATGAGCTATGAATCGACCCCTGCAACCACATATAGGTGAGTACACACACGCACACACACTCGACCCCTGCAACCACAGTTAGGTGATTACAATTAGTTGAGTACACACTAGTATCGACCAGTGAAGAGGCGGGAGCCAGGAGCTATGAATCGACCCCTGCAACCACAATTAGGTGAGTACGCACACACACACACACATATATACTGGTGAGAAATTGTGTATTATGTAGCTACATTACATTCATTGCAAAGGCAGATCATGTGCAACGAAAAGGGAGATTAGTTCAGCTTCCTTAAATCAAGAGCCTATCACTAGCATCAAGGAACGGCTTTGAAGGGGCAGAAGAAAATATGAAATTTGCTATACTGTGATTGAGTTCTTGAATAAAAATGATCATATCTGATTTTTTCGTTGAGGCGTCTCGTTTTCCAATAAAAAAAAATGCTTTCTAGACACTTTCACGTCCAAAGTGATGTAGTGAGATTTCTTGATATCGTTAAGGCTTTATTCCAGGTGTTGCAATGGATGCCAACTCCCCACTCTAAGGTGTTTTAGGAAGATACTTATGAGATGTTACTGTCCAGTTCCAGTGTGTTCCAGTGAGACTCCTACTGGATACCATGGACCTACTTCAAGGTGTTCTACTGGGACTCATGGAATTCTAAGGCCCTACTCCAAGGTGTTCCAGCCAGACTATTGCAGGGTGCCAACGCACTACTCCATGATGTTCCAGCAGGACTCATATTAAAAAGAAATTAGACAAATATATGTGTAGGAAGAGATGGGTTTGACTGATGCCTAAGGTGCGGAAGCAAATTCTTGAGTAGCTTTGGGAAGGGGTTGGACAAATACACTTCCTTCTGCAGCGTTCCATCATTCTTATGTTCTTATGTGGGATGCCTTGGCCCCTCTCCAAAATGGTACAGTGGGGTCTCTTTCAGATGCTAGAGCCCTGTTTCAAGGTGTTGCAGTAGGTTTCCTATGGAATGCCGAGGCCACACTCCGTGGTGTTCCACTAGAACTCTTATGGGATACCAAGGCCCCACTCCAAGGCGTTCCAGTCAGGTTCCTCTGGAAAATAGAACTGGACGGGGACGTTGCAGCAGCCTCTGAGACAGACGTAGTTGACAACCATAGGAGGACTGCCTGAGGTGTCTTGGAATGACGCCCACTGCTGTTGTCCAACCACCCCTCCATTGCCGATCCTGTGTAAACAGTAGAGATACTCTCATATAGCCTCACTCCTGTCGTAGAAAGTTAAAGTTGAGAAAAAGAAATATTTTTTCAAAGAAAGGCTAGGAATATTTGACATTTGATAACAATAATAATAATAATAATAATAATAATAATAATAATAATAATAAATATTATTATTATTATTTAATTATTATTCTGGGAAGAAACTATATACATGAATAATAAGACAAACTAGATATTTAAAAAAACACGGGAGATTATTAAACAAAATACATCAACACAATATATTCACATTACAATTCTTATATTGTACATCAAGTGTGAGTCGGAAATTATTATTATTATTATAATCAAATAGAAGCGTCGGAAAGATAAATGAGGTTAACCAACAGAGGCTTGAGAATGAAAAAATGATAAGTTGACTTATTTTGCAGTGAACAGTTAGTGAAATGAAAATAAAATGTAGTAGGGAAAATCAACTTGTTTTCTTAGGAAGAACATTCCAGTAACACAAGGAGCGCCCCACCCGTCCCAAACATCGCAAAAGGAGGAAGAATATACCAAAAATGGAGAGTAAAAAACAAATATACATTAAACGTAACTTAGGATACCAACTCACATTATGTTGCCGTTCATAATTTGAATCCAAAATTGCTTATAATTGTTGACGTCCAGACGATTTGCGACAGTGTCTACTTTACCCTAAATAAAGATATTTTTATTAGTGCCAAGTGATTATAATTAGGTCAGTTTGTATATAAATTTTCTTACCTTTTTTTTTAAGTATACACCAGGATTTCACACATTTGTGAAAGACACATGTTTACAAATTACAACGACGCCATAAGGTAGAGATGATACAACTAGACCGCCGCTACATAGGCGTCAGACAGAGGCGCTACTGCTAGACCACGTACAAGTTAGCTATACATAGACATGAGTTCCACTACAATACTGAGTGTAAAAAAGAACTGAGCGAGGACATCTCTCAATTTATCAATTGTGTTGTCTACTAGTATTGCCCCAAATAATTTTTTGCACGGTTCTCTTTGGCGTTAAATTTAACATTGAGTTAAATTTAACAATGCTGTAAGCCTCTCAGTTTGTATAAATGTAGGATATTTGACGTAATATTACTGAGAGATAAAGATGATTGGCTATCAGACAACAGCTTAGACAATAGTTCAGATATTAAAGTCTACTAGGTGGTGTTAGTTACGTCCATGTGGTCGAATTGTTTTAAATACTGCCTTCATAAAATTTAAGATAAAAAAAAATAATGAGAAGAGAAAAAGTAGCAAATAATTTCAGTGGCTCAATCGGTCACATCTGACATAACAATGATTCTAAATAAGAATCATTAAAAAAAATATTGATAGAAGATTTCAGTGTTCGAATAATACTATAAATTTATAACTTTTGCATAAATAATGAATGCATATTAAAAACACGTGCACACAAATACATATACACTTATCCACACACACACACACACACACACAGCAACTGGCTACTAGAATTTAACCCTGCCAAATGCAAAGTCATGAAGATCGGGGAAGGACAAAGAAGACCGCAAACAGAGTATAGACTAGGTGGCCAAAGACTGCAAACCTCACTCAAGGAGAAAGATCTCGGGGTGAGTATAATACCGAGCACATGTGAGGCGCACATCAACCAGATAACTGCTGCAGCATACGGGCGGCTGGCAAACCTGAGAATAGTGTTCCGATACCTCAGTAAGGAATCGTTCAAGACTCTGTACACCGTGTACGTCAGGCCCATACTGGAGTATGCAGCACCAGTTTGGATCCCACACCTGGTCAAGCACGTCAAGAAATTAGAGAAAGTGCAAAGGTTTGCAACAAGGCTAGCTCCAGAGCTAAGGGGATTGTCCTACGAAGAAAAGTTAAGGGAAATCGGCCTGACGACACTGGAGGACATTAGGGTTAGGGGAGTCATGATAACGACATGCAAAATAATGCGAGGAATAGATAAGGTGGACAGAGACAGGATGTTACGGAGATGGGACACAGAAACAAGGGGTCATAATTGGAAGTTGAAGACTCAGATGAGTCAAAGGGATGTTAGGAAGTATTTCTTGTTAATAAAGCTAGAGATCCTTAACCTAACCTTGTCAAACCCTGTGTAAAAAAAAAAAAAAAAAAAAAAAAAATAGTTGTCAGGAAGTGGAATACTCTAGCAAGTGATGTATTGGAGGCAGGAACCATACATAGCTTTAAGACGAGGTATGATAAAGCTCATGGAGCAGGGAGAGAAAGGACCTAGTAGCGATCAGTGAAGAGGCGGGGCCAGGAACTATGACTCGACCCCTGCAACCACAAATAGGTGAGTACACACACACACACACACACACACACACACACACACACACATTGGAGTTTTGAGGAATTGGAAGGAGGGGACAGAAGGGAAGCAAAGTACTACACAGTAGGAACACTTCAGACTTGGGGTCCCAAGGTAGTGACTGCAGTGATGTATAATCCACCACAGAATAGCAGGAGGCCAAGACATTAATATAATGAGAGCAACAGAGTAATGGTTGATGCACTAGCTGAGGTGGCCAGAAGGGATTATGCGAGCAGGGCAAAGCTGCTGATTGTGGGTGACTTCAATCACAAGGAAATCGACTGGGAGAACCTGGAGCCACATGGGGACCCAGAAACGTGGAAGGATAAGATAATTTTTTAGTTGTAGCTATAGTGAAAGCAAATGACAGATGGCGTACAAGGAGAATGGTATCAGAAATTAACAGAGAGGTTACGGGTAGGGTAGCTAGGGTATAATATAAGCAACTCTTGACAGAGAGATAGGTTAGTGAGAGTATAGGCAATGAGACTGAAGAAAGAAGTTCAGCAGAAGTTTATGGATATAGGAGGGTGGGTACGGGAGGGAAGAGGAGCGATTGGTGGAATTATGGGGTAAAGAGAGTAGTAAGAGAGAAAAAGTTAGCACATGAGAGTTTTTTTTTAAAGTAGAAGTGATATAAGGAGGGAGTAGTATATGGATATATATCGAGAAAAAGAGAAGTTAAGAGAGTGGTAAAGGAATGTGAAAGGAAAGCAAATGAAAGAGTAGGTCAGATGCTGTCAACAAATTTTGCTGGGAATTAGAAAATGTTTTGGAGATTAGGAAGTTGAGAAAACCTAGGGAACGAAAGGACTTGACAGTTAAAAATAGGAGACAAAAGTTATTAGATGAAGAGTTGGAGATATCGGGAAGATGGAGGAAATATTGGGCAGGGAGGTATAACATCTTGTAGGAGTGAAGAAGAAACAGATTTGAGTATGGGGGAAGTGCATGAGGCAGTGGGTAGACTGAAAGGGGGTAAACCAACTGGGATTAATGAGGTGAAGACAGAAATGTTTAAAGCAGATGGAATTATTGGTGCTTTTATTTAATAAATCCTATGGATTGGCAGATAGGATGCATAGTTCCTTTGTATAATGGCAAAGGGGACAAAAAAAAAGTGTAAAAATATATACAGGAATAAGCCTATTGAGTATACTTGGTATACCTGGAGAGGGTTACGGGGGTCAACGCCCCCGTGACCCGGTCTGAGATCAGGCATAGTGATGGATCAGAGTCTGATCAACCAGGCTGTTACTGCTGGCTGCACATAAACCGACGTAAGAACCACAGCCCGGCTGATCAGGTACTGACTTTAGGTGCCTGTCCAGTGCCTTCTTGAAAACAGCCAGGGTCTTATTGGTAATCCCCCTTATGTATGCTGGGAGGAAGTTGAACAGTCTTGGGCCTTTGACACTTATTGTGTTGTCTCTTAGTGTACACATGGCGCCCCTGCTTTTCATTGGGGAATTGTTGCATCTCCTGCCGAGTCTTTTACTTTCGTAGGGAGTGATTTTCGTGTGCAAGTTTGGTACTAATCCCCCAAGGATTTTCCCTGCGTTCCAGGAAATACAAATCACGGGACTTCAACCATTCCCAGTTCTCTGTACATTTTCCAGGTCAGCAATTTCGCTTGCCTTGAAGGGGGCAGTTAGTGTACAGCAGTATTCCAGCCTAGAAAGAACAAGCTATTTGAAGATAATCATCATGGGCTTGGCGTCCCTAATTTTGAACATTCTAATTATTCTTTCTATCATTTTCTAGCAGATGAGGTAGATACATTGTTGTGGTCTTTGAAGGTGAGATCCTCTGACATTATCACTCCCAGGTCCTTAACATATTTTTACTCTATTGTGTGGTTTTAATTTCCTCAAGTTTTCCGTATCTGAATTGTTGAAATTTATCTTTATTGAACTTCATATTGTTTTCTGCGGCCCATTAAAAGATTTGACTGAAGTCTGTTTGGAGTTTTACGGTGTCTTCGATGGAGGACACTGTCATAGCAATTCAGGTGTTATCCGATATGAGGATAAGGAACAGGATGGGAACGAGTACTGTGCCTTGTGGAACAGAACTCTTCACTGTACCTGCCTCAGACTTTATTCTGTTTACTATTAATCTTTGTATTCTATTTATTAGGAAGTTATAGAACCATCTACCAACTTTTCCTGTTACTCCTTTATCATGTATTTTGTGAGCTATTACACTGTGGTCACACTTGTCGAAAGCTTTCGCAAAGTTTGTGTATACTCAATCTGCATTTTGTTTATCTTCTAAAGCATCCAGGACCTCGTCATAGTTATCTAGTAGCTGGGACAGACAGAAGCGACCTACTCTAAGCCCGTGTTGCCCTGGCTTGTGTAATTTATGGGTATCTAGGCGGTCGGCGATCTTGCTTCTTAGAACCCTTTCAAAGATTTTTATGATGTGGGATGTTAGCGCTATCGGTCTGTAGTTCTTTGCAATTGCTTTACTGCCACCTTTGCGGAGTGGGGTAGTGTATGTTGCTTTTAGTGACTGGAATGACCCTCTCCATAGAATGCTGAAGGCACGTGACAGGGGCTTCTTGCAGTTCTTGATGAACACGGAGTTCCATGAGCCAGGGCCTGGGGCAGAGGGCACGGACATGTCATTAATTACCTTTCCGAAATCTTGTGGTGTCAGGATAATATCAGAGATCTTTGAAATGACCAAATTTTGGGTCTCTGTCATAAACAAAAGAATTTCGATTGTCGACCCTTAGTCTAGTTAACGGTTTTCTGAACACTGAGTCGTACTGGGACTTTAGTATCTCACTCATTTCTTTGCTGTCATCTGTGTAGGTCCCATCTCGTCTATGCAGGGGTCCAATACTGGATGTTTTCTCTTTAGATTTGGCATAAGAGAAGAAGTATTTTGGGTTTCTTTCAATTTCCTTTATGCCTTTAAGTTCTTCCTGAGATTTTTGTCTCATGTAAGATTCCTTCAGCTTAAGTTCGATTTTCGCTATTTCATTGACCAGTGCCTCCCTTCGTATTTCAGATATACTGGCCCCTCTCAGCAGCTTTGTGATTCTTCGCCTTCTCCTGCATAGTTTACATCCTCTCTTTCTTAATGGAATGTTCCTTGAACAGACCTCAAGTGCCACGGAGTTAGCTTTCTTTAGGCAAAGGCTCGGATCCGTGTTGTTTACGATATCTTCCCAGCTTGTTTCATTTAGGACATGGTTGACTTGTTCCCATGGTATGATTTTGTTGTTGAAGTTGCATTTTGTGAAGGCACCCTCATAACTGATCACATTTTGCTGGTCAGGAGCCATGCGCATACATATCTGTACCTCTATTATGGTTATATTGCGTATCAGATCGTCGTTGTTAGTGACGATGAGGTCTAGCGTATTTCCTTGTCTTGTAGGCTCTATTATTTGTGGGTTTAAGGTGAATTTGGTGCAACGATTTAATAGCTCATTTAATAGCAGTATACTATATTATTGCACCCACGAACGAGTGGTATTGATCAATAACAACACTGCGACTAGCCAAGGATTGTGTGGTTTAATGGTCTAAAGTGTCATGTGTTTTCGCTCACCATAAGGCGGGCCAAAGCAGCATGGTTAGTCGCAGTGTTGCTATATATATATATATATATATATATATATATATATATAACGGAAAAAGATTGTAGTCAGTCAGCCGGATTCGAGACCACGTCAGGGAAGTGGAAGTACACGACGTATATATCATACACCAATATGTGTCTCTCTCAATGATTTTCATACAGTAAAAGTGAGTTTCGATAAAAATATCTTTTAGGAATTTAGCTGCCTGTCATAAAATTTTACCTTCAGGCAATTTCTTAAATATTGGAAAGAGTAAATATATGCAAGAACACAACTGTGAACAAGTACATAAAAGCCGCTCAGAATATTGTATTACTAACAAGATTGTACTAACAGAGTACAGAAACATAATTCAAGAAAAGAAATAGTTAGGCACAAAATATATTATCATAAGAAAGAATCAAACACATACCACTTCGTTCTGAGCGTTTCGAGAAAAACTTAGATAACTCTGCACGTTGCCCCAGCAGCCAATGCCTGAAAAAGAATTGAACAAAATATTTAATATGATAGTATATACAGTGGACCCTTGGTTTTCGTTGAAAAATTCTTTCCAGAATGCTGTTTATAATAATAATAATAATAATATTTTTATTTCGATGCATGTTACAAGTGTACATTGTTATTGGTAGTTACAATTATAAAACTGTAATGCATGGAGAGCCACTGGCATGCCGTTACCGAACGAATTTGTTCCCATAAGGACAAATGTAAATTAGACTAGTCATTTCAGACCCCCCAAAAATAAACTTACAAAAGCACTTACGAAAATACACTTAACTAATTGTTCGAGTTTGGAGGTGAACGAAAACCGAGGGTTCACTGTATATATATATATATATATATATATATATATATATATATATATATATATATATATATATATATATATATATATATATATATATATATATATATATATATCATATATATATATATATATATATATATATATATACATATATATATATATATATATATATATATATATATATATATATATATATATATATATATATATATATATATATATATATATACTTTTTTTTATTAACACATCGGCCGATTCCCACCAAGGCAGGGTGGCCCGAAAAAGAAAAACTTTCATCGTCATTCACTCCATCACTGTCTTGCCAGAGGGGTGCTTACACTACAGTTATAAAACTGCAACATTAACACCCCTCCTTTAGAGTGCAGACACTGTACTTCCCATCACCAGGACTCAAGTCCGGCCTGCCGGTTTCCCTGAATCCCTTCATAAATGTTACTTTGCTCACACTCCAACAGCACGTCAAGTATTATAAACCATTTGTCTCCATTCACTCCTGTCAAATACGCTCACACATGCTTGCTGGAATTCCAAGCCCCTCGCACACAAAACTTCCTTTACCCCCTCCCTCCAACCATTCTTAGGCCGACCCCTACCCCGCCTTCCCTCCACTACAGATTTATACACTCTCAAAGTCATTCTGTCTCGTTCCATTCTCTCTACATGTCCGAACCACCTCAACAACCCCTCCTCAGCTCTCTGGATAATAGTTTTGGTAATCCCGCACCTCCTCCTAATTTCCAAACTCCGAATTCTCTGCATTATATTCACACCACACATTGACCTCAGACATGACATCTCCACTGCCTCCAGCCTTCTCCGCGTTGCGACATTCATCACCCATGCTTCACACCCATATAAGAGTGTTGGTATAACTATACTCTCATACATTCCCCTCTTTACTTCCATGGACAAAGTTCTTTGTCTCCACAGACTCCGAAGTGCACCGCTCACCCTTTTCCCCTCATCAATTCTATGATTCACCTCATCCTTCATAGACCCATCTGCTGACATGTCTACTCCCAAATATCTAAATACATTCACCTCCTCCATACTTTGTCCCTCCAATCTGATATCCAATCTTTCGTCACCTAATCTTTTTGTTATCCTCATCACCTTACTCTTTCCTATATTCACTTTCAATTTTCTTCTTTTACATACCTTACCAAATTCATCCACCAACCTCTGCAACTTCTCTTCAGAATCTCCCAAAAGCACAGTGTCATCAGCAAAAAGCAACTGTGACAACTCCCACTTTGTATTTGATTCTTTGTCTTTTAACCCCACACCTCTTGCCAAGACCCTCGCATTCACTTCTCTTACAACCCCATCTATAAATATATTGAACAACCACGGTGACATCAGACATCCTTGTCTAAGGCCTACTTTTACCGAGAAATAATCTCCCTCTCTCCTACACACTCTAACCTGAGCCTCACTATCCTCATAAAAGCTCTTCACTGCTTTCAGTAACCTACCTCCTATTCCATACACCTGCAACATCTGCCACATTGCCCCCCTATCCACCCTATCATACGCCTTTTCCAGATAAATAAATGCTACAAAAACCTCTTTACCCTTATCCAAATACTGTTCACCTATATGTTTTACTGCAAACACTTGGTCTGCACACCCCCTACCTTTCCTAAAGCCACCTTGTTCATCTGCTATTCTGCACACACACACACACACACACACAATATATATATATATATATATATATATATATATATATATATATATATATATATATATATATATATATATATATATATATATATATATATATATATATATATATATATATATATATATATATATATATATATATATAAGAAACAAAACTTCAACAGGAAGGCATATAAAGGGGCAACACTACACCTCATAATCACGTCACCACAACAAGACTACACCTCACAGTCACGTCACAACACCCGACTCTGTGAAACACACCTGATACTCCACCCAAGCATTAAGATTTTTTACTTGTCTAATGTATCATTAAATTCTTCCCAAATTTTACTAATTATAAACGAATCCAACTTATACAAACCATGACTCGCGAAATCGTAATGTCACGATTGGAAACAAACCATACCACGGAAGGGGTTAGAACCCGCGATCAGTGAGTCGGTCCGGAGTTTTATGACTCTCTGATCACAGGTTCTATCCTCGCCAATGGTATGGTTTATACAAACCATTCTATAATGTGTGGTCCCGTGGACTAGAGCGTCATGAGTTTTCGGTCACCATATATATATATATATATATATATATATATATATATATATATATATATATATATATATATATAAACATATATTTAGCATTAGAATCGATGAGGGGAAAAGTGTGAGTGGTGCACTTAGGAGACTGTGGAGACAAAGAACTTTGTCCGTGTAGGCAAAGAGGGGAATGTATGAGAGTATAGTTATACCAACACTCTTATATGGGTGTGAAGCATGGGTGATGAATGTTGCAACAAGGAGAAGACTGGAGGCAGTGGAGATGTCATTCTGAGGGCAATGTGTGGTGTGAATATAATGCAGAGAATTCGTAGTTTGGAAATTAGGAGGAGGTGCAGGATTACCGAAACTATTATGCAGAAACCGGCAGGCAGGACTTGAGTCCTGGAGATGGGAAGTACAGTGTCTGCACTCTGAAGGAGGGGTGTTAATGCAGTTTTATAACTGTAGTGTAAGCATGCCTCTGACAAGACAGTGATGGAGTGAATGATGATGAAAGTTTTACTTTTTCGGGCCACCCTGCCTTGGTGGGAAACATCTGATGTGTTAATAAAAAAAATAAAAGTGGACACGATTCTAATGCTTATACAAATTGGATTCGTTTATAATTAAAAAAAAAATGGGAAGAATTTAAGATACATTAGACAAGTAAAAAATCTTAATGCTCGGGTAGAGTATCAGGTGTGTTTCACAGAGTCGGGTGTTGTCACACAACTGTGAGGTGTAGTCTTGCCCTTATATGGCTTCCTAGTGATCTTTTATTTTTACAGTTCCTTGATAATGTGTGAAGTCATGGAAATGCTTGGAATTTCACTATTTTTTCAAAGTGGTTGTTCTGCATACTGTGATATCACCTGTTTACTGTGATCTTATAGTATGTTATATATATTAACAGTACTGTGGCTAGACAGGATTTGATCCTATTTCACCATGCCCAGCCCCATGAGAACAGGACAATGTACGCATCCGCTGGACCAACAATTCTCAAACACCAGGCGCCCAGTGGAACTGAGCATGTTTTTCTTGATTCTAGAACATAGTACATACGTGGTCATGGAGCATAATTTATCAACAACATGTCTGTTAATCTAATTCATATCAGCATTCGCATTGTACGTCTCATTATCACCAATTTATGTTCCCCTAAGTCATAACCACTGTTAATAGTTCAGCAAAATGTCTAAAAAAAAATAAAATAGTTTGATAATCATAAACTAAATTGTTAGTGTTAGTATCAGATATCAGTAGTTACAAGTAAATTTTACTGCTGTCCTAAATGCTGTGCATAACCAGGGACATCCAATAAAAAAGGCAAAAAATTCCATCTATTTCTGTATTAATTATACAGAAATAAATGGAATAAAAATAATAATAATAATAATAATAATAATAATAATATTATTATTATTATTATTATTATTATTATTATTATTATTATTATTAACACAAATTCTACTCACAAACTCGGTAGTAGTCAATGAAGTTTGTTGCTGCCATGAATAAAAGCTCACAGTCTCTTGCTCCTTTACAGTAAAATATTGTGGAATAGTTTGTTGAGTTTTTACCGATATCAACTTCCTTCGTAATTGTAGTTCGATAATCTCCTGGCGTGGTGACATCTGGCAGACAAAACCAATGTAGAAAATGTATATGATCCTCATTAGAAAGGGAATGCTGTCATCAACAACACAGTAGTTAAATTAACTTTGAAAAGCTTATAAAAGTATACTTCTTGGTCTGAAGGGCCATCTGAACAGTGATGTCAGCGTACTTCTGGAAATACAGTGACTGAATGACTGACAGTGAAAGTGTTTTTTCTACCTCTGTGGGAGAAGGCCGGTGTGTTTAAATGTTTTCTTAAAGCAATGTATTGATACCAGTCATAGTGTCAGGGAAATGGGGGTAGAGGTCATCTCTCCTGCTAAGGAAAATAAAAATTAGAAAAAAATAAATAATATTATATAAACAGGACACATATATCGAAAGATATGATTAGGTTCAACAAACAAAAAATATATTAATTTAATCAGATAACGCAGGAATTACAGGAATCACAGAATAGTTCAGTGTATATAACAGCGGTGGGCAAGTTCTTCGATAAGAAAGGCCACATATAATATTTCTCATATATTTTAAAATTGCATTTGTACATAAAAAACAAAAACTATTATATAGTAGTCCTACTCACCAAGGCAGAATATGTTTAATCTCTGCTCATTGAAGACTTTAATTGTGTTTCATTTTTGAAGTTAATAGTTTGAAATCTGTCTGGTAAGATGTGTCAAATTTGGTGTAAGACGCTCAGTGAGGTGGGTGTTGGAAGCACAATTATAAATGCCATTACAGAGAAGAGACATTCACAGTAGTAAGTTGTCCCAAAAACAGAGAGTAGTGGGAAGCCAGTTTTCTGAAGATTAGGATACATTGCTTCTGGGATTTCTTTCCAAAAATCAGTTAGAGATGAGTTTTTATGTACTAGTTTCAAGCCAACATCTTCTGCAGTTTAATAAGCTCTGTTTATATTGAAGCAACATCCAAGGCAAAAGATGCAACAACAGGACATCCATCGTTGATGACATCAATCACTAAAGGTGCAACAACAGGACATCCATCGTTGATGACATCAATCCCTAAAGGTGCAACAACAGGACATCCATCGTTGATGACATCAATCCCTAAAGGTGCAACAACAGGACATCCATCGTTGATGACATCAATCACTAAAGGTGCAACAACAGGACATCAATCACTAAAGGATTCACAAAAAATTCAAAACATGACTTTAACTATTTTAGTTTCTCAAACTTGTTCTCATAATCATTATAACGGTGCCCCATGGCCTAGTGGCAAACCTCTCGCTTTACACGGTGAGAGTCCGGGTTTGATTCCGGCGAGGGTAGAAACATTGGACGTGTTTCCTTACACCGGTTGTCTATGTTCACCCATCAGTAAAAAATGTTTGTTAGTCGACTGGTGTGGGTCACATCCTGGGACAAAATTGACCTAATTTGCCCGAAATGCTCAGCATAACAAATGGCTTTCATGTCAATGATGTCAGCTAGGCCTGTATACTTTGTACACGTACTTGTAGAAATAAAGATTTTATATTATTATTATAAAATATTTCGAAGTTTCCTGTCGTATTTTTATTTTACTGTCTTTAATTTCAACATCAGGAAAAACAGCTATTCTTAATTTAAGGCTGAGAAAGTGGTCAGATTTCTTTATTGCCAGATGTCTTTTAAAAAACTGAAAACTGACTGGGCAAGTTGTGTAATAACTTTGTTCCTTCCTTGAAGTGCCAGATTTAAATATTGGAGATGATGTATTACATCTGATAACATCAGATTCTGTACCCATTTGTGGTCTTCTAGTTGTGGGTATTTTGTTTTTATTTTCTTTCATGAAAGGAATAATTGGTTTAAAAAGAGCAACAAACTTATTGAGAAGCTGAAGCTTCTCAATAAAATTTCTAAATTCACGGTGTGTTTTTGCATTTGTCTGGATGAAATTCACAATTTCTGAAAACAATTTATATCGTTGAGTTTGAAGTGTTCACTTACTAAATGTTCAAGGTGGATGATACAATGAATAAAGAGACAATCAGGATAGTTAAGATCATGTGTTAATTACCCAACTAGGCCAGTATTTTTATCTACCATAGCTGGTGCTCCGTCTGATGCAATGCTAACAAGTTTATGCAATGGTTGTTGAGCGTTTAATAATCTTTAAGTGCATTTTTGATGTCAATATCTTTTGTGGTTTCCTTTAAACTTATCAGGTCTAAGAATTTTTTTTCTATATTTTCATCATTTGTAACATAGCGAACAATATATCTACCTTAGAGATATCTTAAATATGTATAAATTCATTCCATGCTAAGCTAAAGCGACGCAGCTTTTCACTGAACATACGACTGTAGAACTAATTACCGAAGTTATTATGTAATTATATATTTATTATATAATGAACGTTTATCACGTTTTATAAATGCCTATTCTACAATATATCATTCAGGCCAAGTGGAGAAAGGAATAATGACTCTGGTTTCTGACCAATTTGCTGAGGCAGTCGCAGCGCAGCTCTGGTGGTGAGAGGGTGTGCGGTGCTCTGACCTGACCCCTGGCGGCATATTGCAGCACTTTGGTTTTCCAAACAACATGGCTACAGCCGGGAGGAGATGTATGAATACAGTCTGTGTGGACCTTGTGACGGGCGTTCTACACCCTCCAACGGCCGGGACTGTGTTACCAACGATATTACGAGATATGTATGGACTTGACACAGGCGATTTGTATGGTGTTGCCCTGAATGGGATGAATAGGGTATTTGTGAAGCTTCTGACGGCAGAAGTTTATGACCGACTCGTAGAACGACACCATGATCATGTATACACGGTACACACTGGACTTCAGGTATGGTTGAAGGACGTATCACATACGTACACTTGGGTACGTTTGAAGAACGTACCATTTGAAGCTGACCAGATGGACATCAATGCAGTCTTCAGTATGTACGGTACGATACACGCAGCTACCCCTGGGAAGTGGAGTGAGGGGCCTCTTTGAGGGGTCGTTCGCTTTGAAAATGACCTTGAGGCACCCTATACCGTCCTATGTTGTTCTACCAGACTTCAGGACCCAAGTATATGTAATATACATGGGGCAGCACAGGACGTGTCACCTGTGTGGCGCCTATGATCATGTGGTGGCTGACTGCATGAGGAGGGCGGACCCAGACAGGTCCCAGAGCAACGGGTAGTGGAAGTGCAGGCGCAGAGGGAGGAACGAAAGGAGGAGACACAACGGGAGAAGCAGCCGAAACTCTGGAGTGAGATTGTGGAGGAATCTGAGGTGGTTTGTCAGACTCTAACGCAGGAATCTGTTATGCCAGTGGTTGCCTGTGATCACCATGAGAGTCCGGCAGAGGATGTACCATTGGAACAGATATTAAAGGAAATATTGGATGAACCTTTGCCAGTGCTAAGTGTACACACTAATGATGGTTTGCTAGATACTGTGAACTTGGTGGAAAGTGTGGCAAGTGACAGTCTAGAGGAACAACACTTAATTATGGAGACTGTGCAGGTGGAGGTCCATCAGACCGAGAATGCAAGTAGTGTGGAAGTGATACAGAAGACAGGCAAAAGGTCTGGTAATTCATCAGGCAGTGAGGATGTGCTGACACCGGGGCAGAGGATCTCCAAAAAGCCTTTGGTGGAAGTTGCTAAAAAAGATCTAGGTTTGTTGCAAGAGAGGGGTACTTTTAAGGGAGGGAAGCAAATGGGTAAACTGAGTAAAGGGAAGTCAGGGGTACAACTTCCACAGAGGCTTAAGGGCAAACCCTTGACATAGATTTCAGGTGTTTAACAATGTAAACGGGTTGAGGGATGAAATCAAGAGGGCTTGGGTGGAGTGTACATTGCGAAGGTATGGTGTGACAGTTGCTTTTATACAGGAACACAATTATAGGAGTGGTGGGGATTTACTTTTGAATGGCTATAAGGTGTTTGCAAGTTCATCCAGTAGATTAAAGGGGGTGGCAGTAGCGGTGTCAGGCCCTTTCAAACCTTTGCGTTGGGAGGAGTGTGGGGGGGTAGGCTGGTTAGAGTGGATGGGGAGTGGAATGGAGTTAGGGTTTGTTTTTTAGGGGTGTACATGCCGGCAGAGGCGGCAAGGAAGGTGAAGGTGGACTTTGTTTGGGATTTGCCTAGTGTAATGATTGTTGGGGGGATTTTAATTGTGTAATTAGAGAGAGGGATGTGGAGCCGCGTGGTGGTGGTTGTGTTCTACCAGCCTTAAGGGACTTACTTAGGAGGGTAGGTTTGAAAGATGTGATTGAGCCTACTTTTGTTAGAAGATGGTATGCGGCTCGCCTAGACAGGATTTATGTAACGGGAGGCATGGTAGTAGGGGGGTGCAATATTTGGATGTGGGATTCTCAGATCATCAAGGAGTGTTGGTGGAGGTGGGGTGGGAAGGGGTTGCAAAATGGTACAGGTTTTTTTGGAAATTAAACGTTCAGTTATTAAGGGGTGATGATAAAAGGGAGGAATTTAGGAATTGGTAGGGTGGGTTATGGATGGGAAGTATGGAGAGGGGGGCTTTGGTGGATTGGTGGGTAAGTACAGGGAAGCCTTGCATTCAAGCTTACTATCAGAGGTTGGGAAGGGAAGAAGCTGGATGGAGATATGGTTTACAAAATTACATTGAGGGCCTCTTGAAAGACTGTTATATGCGGGGAGGACATAGAATGACAGAGGAAATTAAGTCATTGAAAGATAGGTTGATGAATTTGCAGAATGAGAGGTTTGGAGCATTCAGAATGAAAGCAGGAATGGATGATGTGTTGTGGGGGGATAAGCCCTCCCAATATGTTTTGATGAAGTGTAAACAGAGAAGGGATAGAATGTCATTGGAGTATCTGGAAGTGGATGAAAACATGGGGAATTATGTGAAGGGTATGAGGATAACTTCAATGGAAGGAATGAATGTGTATGCTGATAAGTGGTTTGCAAGGCACATGAGTAGTGGGGGGGGGGGGTATGGAGGAAAGGAGCATTTTATTGGGAAGGATTAGGGAGAGGTTGAGTAGGGAAGATCGGGAGGGATTGGAGGGCATGATCAGTGAGAGGGAAGTGTGGGAGGCAGTGGACGGGTTAAGTAAGGGCAAGGCTCCAGGAATGGATGGTTTGGCAAATGAATTTTATAAGGATAATTGGGACATTATAAAGGATTGTATGGTAGGTGTGATGAATGGTATGAAAATGACAGGTGTAATGGGGAGGGACATGGGTATGGGGGTAATGGTTAGGAAGGAAGGGGAAACTTTAGAGAATTATAGACCTTTAGAGCTTATGAATACGGATTATAAAATATATGCTAAGATTTTAGGTAATAGATTAAAAAGAGTGTTAGGGGGGGGGGTGATAGAGGAGGGACAGGGGGGATACTGGGAAGGGGTGTGGGGGAGGGACATGAACATATTAAAGAATTCATAGAAAGAGAGGTTGAGGGAGGAATACTTGCACTGGATTGGAAGGGAGCATATGATAGTGTGGAGCGTGAGAGTATGTTTGGAATAATGGAAAGGCAGGGGTTTGGATTGGAAGTGCTGGATTGGGTGAGGGCGTTATATGCAGGGGCAAGTGTGAGGGTGCAAATAAATGGTAGGTTGGGAGGGGTGATTAGAATGGAAAGGGGTCTGCGACAGGGTTGTAACCTGTCGCAGATACTTTTTGCTTTACAGATTAGTGGGGGATGGGAAGGGGTTGGGGGGCGTGATAAGGGGATCAGAAAAGTGGTGGGATATGTAGATGACACCACGGAGTTAGTGTGTCACTAGGCGGGGCTGGTAAATATAGGATTTTACATCAAGTTATTCTGCAGTGCGACTGGCATGAGGGTTAATGGAGCTAAATCTACATTGTTGGAGGTAGGCACTTGGGTAGGGGGTGGGTTGGGTAGTAGGTATGGGTGGAAAATTGTGGACAGGGTGAAAATATGTGGTATTGTTTACATGAGGAACAGGGATGAGGCGAGAGAGGTGAATTCGAGGAATGTGGTTAAAAATGCGATGGAGCGGTTGAATAGTTGGCAGGCGGGAGAGCTAACGCTGCGTCAGAGGGTCATAGCGGTTAATAACATGATATATAGTAAGATATGGTATATTGCCAACATTTATCCCTTATTAAGTTGGGATGTGAAAGAATTGGAGAGTAGGGTTTTTAAGTTCATTTGGGCACATGGTAGGCACTGGCTCAGGAAGGAGATAGTTTGGAAGAGAGTAATTTCAGGTGGTTTGGGTTTGATATGGCTGGAAAGGAGATTGTTGTGTATGTACGTGAAACGTTGTGTGGTAAGGAGGGGAGGGTTGGGGATGAGAGGTGAGGCTGGGGTGGAAGGGGTGCTGCGGGAGGTGGGTGAGTGGTGGGGTGGAGGGAACTGGGGCAATGCAGAGATTGGCTACGGTGCTTGTTGGTTATATGTGAGCCGCAAAGATTGAGTGTTGCAGTTATAATGAGGTTTGGTGCTGGGGAGGAGGCGGTGGAAGGGAAGGCAATTTATCCGGTCTATGACTGGAAGGGGATATGGAAGGGGTTCCGGGATCTGCGGTTGCCGGCGAGGGACCGGGAGCTGATGTTTCGTTTTTTACATGGGGCAGTGTCATCACGGGAGAATTTATTCCGTATGGGATTGACGAAAGATGGGAGGTGTCAGAAGTGTGGCTGGCTGGAGCGGCTCTGCATGTGGTATATTTTTGTGAAACTTTGGATGGGGTTCGTAGGTGGATGGGGGGGATGTTACGGGGTTTGAGGGAAGGGGTATCCCTTTGTTATGGGCTATTTACTTGGATTTGGGTGGGGTTAAATATAGGGATAAAAATTGATTACTGTACAGTATGGTGGACTTCGTGTGCATGTCGTGGAAATTAAGGGACGTGAGTGTTGGGGAAAGGATGGGGGCTGTGGCGGCCCGTATATATCGCACTAAGTGCAGGAATCGTTTGATATATGGGAGGGAGTGGGGTTCGATCTTTTCAGAGGGGTACAGGAACTTGAGTGTGCAGGGTTTATTGGGAGACAGATAAGGTCTTGAAAGGGCTTGACAGACGCGCTGGTGGAGCTTTGGGTAGGTGTGGTGTGGTGGAGTGGCATAGGTAGATAGGTAGATAGGGGGGTTAATCCCTTCGGGGACGGGGGACGGATGACATCACAGTTGGGGGACCGGGAGACTGTCTAGATTAATAGTGTGTTGGAAGTTGATTTTTGTGTGGTGGTGTGAATGTGAGGTAGAAGTATTTGTAGGGGGGAGGGGGGAGTATGGGGTTTTGCAGGAGTTTGGCCGGATCCTGTGGTGCCGGGGGGCATGGTGTGGTTTGGTATGGTGTGAGTGGTAGTGACAGTGGTATGGATGTCTTGGATTATACTCTGTACAGAGATGGTACTGAAACAAGGGTAGTAGTCTCCGTGGAGTTAAGGAGTCTGGAAACCTTGTGTGGTAGGATATTATTTTGTGCTCACTGTAAATTTTATTTGCAGTCTTCACTGCATATTCTTAGGACTAGAGTCAATGTTATTGTGGACTCTGTATTCATTATTTGGGTTTGTTAATTGTTATTTGTGCACACTGTACTTTTTATTTGCAGTATTCACTGCATATTCTTAGGACTAGAGCCAATGTTATTATGGACTCTGTATTCATTATTTGGGTTTGTTATTTGTTATTGTGCACACTGTACTTATTAGTTATTAGGACTAGACCCAATGTTATTGTGGACTCTGTATTTCATTATTTGGGTTTATGTTATTTGTGGACTCTGTATTTATTTATAAGGGAAAAGGGGACAAGAGTTCACTGGTTGTAGGGGTAAATGGTTTATGGGTATAGTTTTCTGATATTTACTGCTTAATCAAAGAAAATTTGCTGTTGTACAATTTTTGTACCATGTAATTATTGCACGTTTATGAACAGTAAATGTATAATTATTTTGTGCTCACTGTAAATTTTATTTGCAGTCTTCACTGCATATTCTTAGGTCTAGAGCCAATCTTATGGTGGACTCTGTATTTCATTATTTGGGTTTGTTATTTGTGGACTCTATTTATTTATAAGGGGAAAGGGGACAAGAGTTCACTGGTTGTAGAGGTAAATGGTTTATGGGTATAGTTTTCTGATATATGCACTGCTTACTCAAAGAAAATTGCTGTTGTACAATTTGTAACATGTATTTTTGCATGTTTATGAACTATAAATGTATATTTATTGGTAACTAATAAAATGTAAAAAAACATTTGCTGAGTTATTGCCCGTGGCTAAAGTTCTCGCTTCACACGGTGAGGGTCCAGGTTCAATTCCCTGCAAAGGGAGAAAACATTGGGCGTGTTTCCTTACACGGTTTGTCTATGTTCACCTATCAGTAAAATAGGTACCTGGGTGTTAGTTGCCTGGTGTGGGTCGCATCCTGGGAAATGCTCAGCATAACAAGCGGCTTTCTATATAGTAGTATGTCACTGATGTCAGCTAGACCTGTATACCTTGTACATGTACTTGTAGAAATTAGCATATTATTATTATTTGTATTATTATACTCTAATATGACTGAAAATCGCTTGTTCGGGATTATTGCTAAATATGAATGCCACTATGAATGCCACTATGAATGCCACTATGAATGCCACTATGAATGCCACTATGAATGCCACTATGAATGCCACTATGAATGCCACTAGCAAACTCTTCCTCCAGTTCTCTAGAATTTTTCCTTCCTTTTCCTTTTTTTTTTTCTCTTACAAATCTGTTCTTCGTAAGGCCCATAAAGCGTCATTAAAATCAATATTTTCATAAAAAAACTGTTGGGTTTAGTCCTGACTCTTTCTCTTCTACTTAAGCTCTTCCTCTCACCGGCTATTCTTCTTCTGTCCCCACTTCCCCCTCGCCCCTAGTGGGTCCTTACCTGAGAGTCTGAACTAACTAACTAACTTATTTTCATGAAAGTGCCTCAGTGAACAGGTATGACCAAAATTGCTTCTACAGAACAGGTTGGTTGACCTGTCTTCGTCCCCTTATGATCAACTCCACAGATTAGTAATTACTAATCAATCTAGTAATTACTGGACTGATCTGCTAAAACACGAAAGAAAAATGTTATTTATTGAAGTGAGAAAGAACAAACAAAAGTTCTTCAACATGGTGCCACTCGAGTGGCAAGGTCATCTATTAGATTACATACATAAGGGATTGAGAATAAAGAAACGGAAAACAGAATGTTTACATGCCAGAAAACTTCATAGCACAAAGTGGTTGGTCTGACCATGCTAACGCAGAGTTCCCTATTAACCAGTTGAGTGTTGAACTTACCCGTGACCAACAGACAGCCCTAGGAAATGGGTTAAGTTTCACGCCTACTAGTTGGGACGCTATGTTGAAATTACCAAGTTTTTTTGCAATGTGGAAAACAAGGGGCTCTATCCCCTGAAACGTTCAACATTTACAAAGGCATGGTATATGGGGCTTTGCTTAAACCTGTGGAACCGATTTGTCCTCAAAGATTTGATAAGTCGACAGTATTTTGTTAAGTCGATAGTAATTATAGATAAGGTAGATTATAACGGAAAAATGAACATGTTATTAGAAGACAGAGAAACTTACGTGCCCCTAAGAACCCTTTGGTTTAGGTTAATAACAAATTTAATAAAATGCTTAGAACCTTACTGAGAGGTAATGAGGATTAATTACCTAAAATAAAATTCATTGCATATTGTACATGGAGTCATATAGACGCAGATATCAGCATGTTGGGACCAGGAATGATTCTTAATCAAATAGTTTTTTATGACATCAAGATTTTTAAATAAAATTTTAATTTTGCAGTTCTTAAGTAAAGAAATAATTTCAAGGAAGTTTGCATGACATGGCCTCTATATCTATCATAACTCTGTTTATAATTATGAAGACATCCTTAACAGGCTAACGAGATTTAATTCAACATTATCGTAGGCCTAGATGTTGAGACTTGCACCTGTCAAACACTACAAAAATTTAGATCGTTGAAATTTTAAATAAAACAGATCAGACACTGAGAAAATATCCTCAAAAATCCAAAAGCTGAATCTCAATTGTCACACGAGTCTCAGTAGCTAAAAAAAACAACTCCGGTAAACAACACTACAATTTAAAAACAATCAGTGCCTAAGACACTTTATAAAACAGACATTCAACGTTCAACGTTAGAAGAGTTCTTGATCAGAATTATTTTTTCTCACCACTATTAGTAAACTTTGTGTGACATCCTAAGAGAATCAACTTTCTCAGGTGGCGCATGAGCTGGAAGTTAATTATTTTAAACATGTAGAGCGAATCTGAATACCTCAGAGAGAGAGAGAGAGAGAGAGAGAGAGAGAGAGAGAGAGAGAGAGAGAACTCATGATTAACTGTGAAGGATCACTTGATGCTGCTGGTACCTTCGACAGGTTATGGGATCACGAACTAATGACAAAATTACCAAATTGCACAATTGAAGTAAAGTCTTCAAGCCACTCAGTCGATACCAGAGTTCCACGAGGAAGCGTGCTTGGTCCTTTCTTGTGGAATGTCTTCAGTACTTCATTAAAATATAATATAATAATGATAATAATAATAATAATCATATAACAACAACAACAACAACAACAACAACAACAACAATAATAACAATAATAACTGACTGACTTCATCTCATCCTAAAATTCCATGTCAGTGCCGATGATTGTAGTCTATCATTTACTTACGTAAGAGAGGTGATGTCTCCTACTCTACTACAAATTACTCTCCAGCATACAACAATATCAACCTACGGAACACAGTGTAAGGTTACATTTGCTTAAGAGAAAGCACAAATGAAGTTGACCTCTGGAGAGCATGATGTTAATGCAGGAACCGTGGTAATAATGAATGGCATTGTTTGAGCCTGGGGTTGAGGGAAAGATCATTGAAGTGAAATTTGAATCCAAAATGTCTACGAAGAAATACTCTATGAATATTGCAGGCAAGGTAGCCAAGAAGTCAACAACACAGACATATCTCGGCCCTGCTTGACAACAATGGCTGCAAAAGTCTATACGACGCACAAGTGCTCTGTCACTCTGAGTATACGACACTTTCTTGGATTGTCTGCCGCATCTCAGAATAGAGAACTGTGCATGGAGACTTATATCTCATCTGAACCCAGTTTCATTGGATTTGTCATTCCATCAGAGCGTTATACATCAGAAAAATGTGCGTGGCTTTGCTGTTATGTTTAAAAACAATGATATCAAAGTGTTATACTTAGCTGCACGTAGAGTACACAAATAACCCAAACCTACGAAAATGAAACATAACGACGTTTCTGTCCTCCATTTGTGTATTGTTCAAATCACTGTAATGTGCCTGTTATTCCTCCACACAGAGGTCAACCAGGAAACAGCTTGTTCTACAACTGGCACCAAACAGTAACCATACTCTAGCTGAAAGTCATTTAACCAAATGATATCTTTGGCCCATAGTGGTTATTACATCCTGTTCTCTACATGTATGTTTCATGAAAATAAAGATTTTATTATTATTATTATTTTTGCTGTTTATAGTTGTGAAATTATCACTTCTGCTTGAGAAGAAGATTAAAATGACTTCAGTTTTAAATAGATATATGAAATACAATACATAGACCTTTAAATCTGCCTATTCGTAATTGATTGTCCATCGACGTTATAAGGTATACAGTCAATACCGGAATATGAAAATTGTGTAATATAAAAACTGCTTCAAGGTAACATATACTTACATCCACGTGATAGATAATGTTAAGAAGGATAATGTTGTTACACCATTGTGTAACAATAAGAGAAAGAGAGAGAGAGAGAGAGAGAGAGAGAGAGAGAGAGAGAGAAAAAAATAACAATGCTACTACAATAAATGACTAACTTCCTCCGGGGCTCCACTGATCCACCATGTTATTTCCTTTGATCCAAGTCTTGGCATTGTCTGCTGCTGACTGCAGAAGAACGTTGGTGATGGTGAGAGGACTTGGGTCGGTCCAGCTGAGTAGCAACTCCTTTCCTTGTGGTCCAGCGCTACATCGTAAACACAGAACCAAGATAAAAAGGACCACCGTCAATCAGAATTCCATGTTAGATGATTTAATATTGAACATACTGGCTTCTTTAAGTACATAATGGAAATATATCCAAACAAAAAGATTTAGTTATTACTGATTAATGACCCAAACGAATGCAAATGGAGGCAAAACGAAATAAAATAAGATAAATATTTAACATTTATGCGTCATTGTGAGGCATAAATATTTTAGTGTCTCCATGTGGATTCATTTGTGCCGTTCAAATATATGTCATTGTAAAATATTGTTCAATGTTAAGATATATATTGATTTATAAGTTTCAGGTTTGATTAATAAAAAAATAATTAAGAGATGTAAAACTTACTCTAGTCTTACAAAAGAACTTTCAAACGATTCAAACTATATTTGCGGTCAGTCACTGGTGTTTACCAATTAATCAGGTTCAATAAGTTAATAAGATATGATAGTAATTCATATTCTACTCATTCTAAATTCGTCTTGAGAGGCAGGTACGTATTGATGGACAAGATCAAATTTGCCTCATTGACCAAAACACAAACCACAAGTCTTCCCGGGTTTGTGGTAGCAACATTGCAGAAGATATGAACATTCACGCTAAACTTAGGAGGATCGATGTCATACAAGTTCAAGGTACCATGCTTCTGATAGGTATCCCAGGATGATTGTGAGTAGTTATAGGTAGCTCTGGATGATTGTGAGTAGTTATAGGTAGCTCTGGATGATTGTGAGTAGTTACAGGTAGCCCTGGATGAATGTGAGCAGTGAATGAGAAAAAAATTGTTTATACACACACACACACACACACACACACACACACACACACTGCTGAGTCTCGACCCCTGCAACCACAATTAGGTGAATTAGGTGAGTACACACACAAACACACACACACACACACATACATACACACATACATATGCCGGACGTAATGTACAAACACCTTTTTGTGGTTTCATGAGGGATCAAGAGATTAGTGCAAAAGTTGGAGGACCAGGCAGTTATAACAGGGAAGGCACTACAATGGATCAGATAATACCTGACAGGAAGACGACATCATGGAGTCATGGAACGTGACGAGGTGTCAGAGTGGGCGCCTGTGACAAGTGGGGTTCCAGAGGGGTCAGTCCTAGGACCGGTGCTGTTTCTGGAATATGTGAATGACATGACGGAAGAAATAGACTCAGAAGTGTTACTGTTTGCAGACGATATTATGTTAATGAGGAGAATTCAATCGAAGAAGGTTCAGGCAAGACCTCAAAGGGATCTGGACAGGCTGTAGGTCTGGTCCAGAAACTTGTTTCTGGAGCTCAACCCCACCAAGTGCAAAGTCACGAAGGTGGTTGAAGGGCAAAGAAGACCGCAGACAGAGTACAGTCTAGGAGGCCAGAGACTACAAACCTCACTCAAGAAAAAGGATTTTGGGATGAGTATAACACCAGGCACATCTCCTGAGGCGCACATCAACCAAATAACTGCTGCAGCATATGGGCGCCTAACAAACCTAGGAACAGCATTCCGACATCTAAATAAGGAATCTTTCAGGACACTACACCGTGTACGTTAGGCCTATATTGGAGTATGCAGTACCAGTTTGGAACCCACACCTAGCGAAGCACGTAAGGAAACTAGAGAAAGTGCAAAGGTTTGCAACAAGACTAGTCCCTTAACTAAGGGACATGTCCTACGAGGAGAGGTTAAGGGAAATCGACATGACGACACTGGAGGACAGGAGAGATAGGGGGATATGATAACGACATATAAAATACTGAGGGTAATCGACAAGGTGGACAGAGACAGGATGTTCCAGAGATGGGACACAGCAACAAGGGGTCACAATTGGAAGTTGAAGACTCAGTTGAATCACAGGGATGTTAGGAAGTATTTCTTCAGTCATAGAGTTGTCAGGAAGTGGAATAGTCTGGGAAGTGATGTAGTGGAGGCAAGGTATGATAAAGCTCATGGAGCATGAAGAGTGACCTAGCAGCGACCAGTGAAGAGGCGGGGGCCATGAGCTATGACTCGACCCCTGCAACCACAATTAGGTGAGTACAATTAGGTGAGTACACACACACATACACAAAAAAACACACACACACACACAGACACGCACACACACACGCACACACACACGCACACACACAGTGAAGAGGCGGGGCCAGAAGCTGTGAATCGACCCCTGCAACCACAACTAGGTAAGTACACGCACGCAGGCACGCACGCATGCACAGATTGTAAGTCATTGGTGATCTTCAGGAAAGACGAAAGGCATAGTGTTTTCTTCCTTAGAGAAGAGAATAAACTTAAGTTTCTCCCCAGAGCTCTTTGAGTATTTTTTCCCCCTGCATGATATCTCAGAGCCAATATCTCAAATACTTCATCCAGCTTCGTGGTGGTGGACCTGGTACCCAGAAATCTGCAGGATCGCAACAATGAATCTCTGAAAGAGGAACCTGGCCTCTCTAGAAATAATACCAGACATAAACATCTCTTTGACATTCCCCGTGTCCGACTAAATCTATACAAAAATTCAATGCGCATAAAAGGGCCTAAAATCTAGAACTCCCTGCCTGAAAACTCTAGAACTGCAGACACAACCTCCATTTTCAAAAGCACCGTTAAAAAACATCTTATCCCACTTACGCACCCAACCGGTAACTAACTACATGAAAACTACTTTATCTTGCACATATCCACAGAAAAATACACTTATTGATATCTGTGATTCCCCTTAATTTGCACAGGACTAACCAAAATTCTAATACAACTATTGCTTCATAATTCTTAAGCTAGTCATAAGTTTGCCTAAGACACTCCAATATAGAAACTGTATTATGCCAATACATCACCTTTACCATTAATATATAAACTAATTGTTAAATTCCTAAACTAATTGTTAAATTCTTAAATGTTTAAATTCCAGTACCTCAATTTTGTAAACCTTGTTAATCACTACAATTACCTAACCTTACTATCTGTATAATCATTGTATCGCTATTAAGACCTATCATAAGATTGCCTGAAAAGCCTAGGCATACCTAGGCATATTATTGGCCATCTTGTAATATCTACTTCATAAAATGTATAATTATAAGTACACCCCACCCTGTATATTACTAGAAATAAAGAATTTGAATATGGTTATCGTGATGAATTTTTCACCTAACTCTTTAAGGAAACTGAGAAAACCCTTGCCCCACGCTCTGAGGGTCTCCGACTCTATTGGAACGAAGATATAACCTGGTGGCAGCCTTCTGTACTTGTTGATCTTTTGGGTCTCGCTGAAACTGGCAGCACCATCCCTTTCACGTCCATGGTATGGTAAATAGGTGTCAGCCAATTAATATGCACAGATGTAGTCCCATGCAGTCTTCTAGGTTAGCAAGGTGAATCCACTTGGACACTTTCAGCTTCCGTCAGGCTTCAGTAACTCTGGCGAGACTTCGCTTGATGATGGCACTGACCTCCTCGTGTCTGGCATACTTCTTGTGTTGAACTTGCATTTCTTTGTTCGTCCATTACAAGACTTTTGCTCACAGGAATGCCATTTTACTAATATTTCTCGGATGAATTTGATTAAGATGGAAATAGTAGATCAAAATAAAATGCTCTTACAATTCATAATTTCACGACCGTAAGGCATAATACACTAAAAAATATTTCTAACAAAATTTTAGTCTCTATTACAGGATGCATCTGTGAACAAGAATAATAAATCTGTTGACATTATTAATAGATCTGCGGACATGAATACCAGTACAAAATTAACTGCGAGAATGAGTTACTCTCGTGTGTGAAGCAGGACAGTATTTACAAGTCATGTATCTGGAGTCACTGCCAAAAACTAATAAGATAAATATGTATATTTACATAATTCGGTTGGTCACATAGGAACCAGTCACAGGAAAAACTAACACAATTAGTTTGCCCTGTGAAAAGAAAAAACTAACACTGTTTCTCCAGTGAGAATCACTGGCCAATACAATAACTGCAAAATGAGTCCATATCTCGAAACCTTGAAATGAAACTTTGATTCAGAAGAAATATGAATGCATGTATTTTTTTAACACTCTGACCATCTCCCAGTAAGGTAGGAGGACCAGACAAAGAAAAAAAAACTCACTATCACTCATTCAATCACTGTTTTGTGATAAGTGCGACGATATCATAGTTCAGATGACTTTCAAAACCGCAACATCCCTCCCCATCCTTCAGAGTTCAGGCACGGTACTTCTCTTGGACTTCAGCTCGGCTAACCGGCTTACTTGAATCCCTCCATGTTACTGTGCTCACATTCCAACAGCACGTCAAATCATAAAAAAAACACTTGACTCCACTCACTGATAACACTTATAACCTCCTTTACCCCACGATGAAGCTGTAAGTACGATGCATATGATAGTCAATAGAAACATCTGAATAAGCTCTTTACATGTATAAGATTCACCTAGATATTATGCTGGGGCAAAGTGTTTATTATTATTATTATTATTATAATCAAATAGAAGCGCTAAACCACAGGGGTTATACAGCGCTGCAGGTTATTGTAGGATGCAGGGAGAGTGGGTTGTAAGAGGGAGATGGACGATTAGTAGGGTATGGAGTGCAAGATGACGGTGGATAGTGCAGGGATAGAGGGTAGCAAGAGATCGAGGTAGAAGGGACTGAGGGAGGTGCAAGAGGTATAATCTTCAGAGTTTGTGTAGTAAGTCAGTTTCTGTCAAAAAGTCAACAAGAAGGGAAGAAGGGAAGGTAAAGAAAGGGCCGCAGAGCGAAGACGTCGTTGGAGGTAAATTCTGTGTGCTCGTTGATAGAGTGGGCAGTCCAGCAGAATATGTCGAACAGACACTGGAACCTGACAATGCTCACAGAGAGGGGCAGGAGCCTCTCCATGAGATACCCGTGAGTAAGACGAGTGTGGCCGATGCGAAGACGGAGAGTGTAGTCTCCCAACCTCGACATTGGTGACAAGGAGAGGCCAGAAACCTATAACCGGTTTAATAGAATGAAGTTTGTTATTCAGCAGGTCAGACCAGCGTTGTTGCCAACGGTGCGAAGGTGGTAGCAATGACCGCAAAATAGTCCGTGAAAGGAACACCTCTATATGAAACTGGAAGATCATGTACTGCTGACCGCGCAGCAGTGTCTGCCTGTTCATTGCCCTGTACGTCAACATGACCAGGGACCCAACAAAAGACAATATCTTTATGCTTGCTAAAGATAGGGCGTAACCAAAGGTGGATACGAAGAACTAGGGGTGAGGTGTATCAATTTTACGGATAGCCTGTAAAGCACTAAGGAGTCTGAAACGACCA
>WNWK01017553.1:0-42190 GCA_009830355.1 Cherax destructor | reverse complement strand
CCATACTCTCTCCCTAACTTTTAGTGCAGCAGATAGATAGGAGTAACCTTGACAATATTTAGTAATTAATTTTTAGTAAGTGTTTTCAAATCTTCAGAAGAGTTGTGTAGCCTAGCGACCCCCCTCCTTTTTTCTAAAAAGAACGACAAGCTAAGAAAAGCTGCACCACACATAACCCCGTGTACACCAGTAAGTATTATAATAGTAAATATTAGTATACATTAATAAGGATTAGTGAGAAATATTTCTATAATCTCCAAAAGAGTAGGGTAGCCTAGCGTGATATAGCGACCCCCTCCCTTTGTTCTCAAAGAACAAGCTAGTAAACAACACGCGCACATACACAGTGTACACCAGTAAGTATTATAGTATTAAATATTAATATATGTTAATGTGGAATAGGGTGTGAAATATTTTATTATAATCAAAAGAGTAGCTTGGTCTAGTGTGTTAGTGACCCCCCCCTTTTTCTAAGACTGAGACGATAACCACACACACACACACACACACACAACAAACACACACACACACACACACACACACACACACACACACACACAAAAAAATTATTATTAGATCTAAATCCCTCCCTCCCCCACACCTATTTTTTACACAAAGCTGAAGGAGCTAGATCATCCTAACAGGAAAAAATTGGGATCTCAAAAGGGAGGACGTAAAGGCAAGGGAACTGAGGATGGTTGGTCTGAAAAGGAAGAATGGGTAGAACGGCTCAAGAACAAATGGATAAAGAATGGGAAAAAGGATAAATGAGCTTTACAATAACATGTTAGAGAAGATATCTGCAGAGAGCAAAAAGTGGGAATCACGAGCTGTAGTAGCTGAGGCAAAGATACAAAGACTGGAAAGAAATGGATGTGCTGAAGCAAGATATAAAGATAAAGGTTCGAAAGGAGTAAGGTGACTGAAATGGGAACATCAGTAGGCAGGAGGGGACTGAAGGAGGGGATAGAGCTAAGTCTTTAGCAGATGTACTATCAGGTCATCAGAGTGTCCAGGAGATGATAAGGGAAACAACAAAGGAGATGCTTAAATCAGATCTGGAGTCTACCTGGAGAGAATTCCAGGGTCAACGCCCCGCGGCCCGGTCTGTGACCAGGCCTCCTGTTGGACCAGAGCCTGATCAACCCCAGGCTGTTACTGCTGGCCGAAATGCAGTCCAACATACGAACCACAGCCCGGCTGATCAGGTACCGACTTGGGGTGCCTGTCCAGTGCCTGCAAGACAGCCAGGGGTTTGTTGGTAATCCCCTGATGTATGCTGAGGCAGTTGAACAATCTTGGGCCCCTAAACTTATTGTGTTGTCCCTCAACGTGCTAGTGGCACCTGCTCTTCATTGGGGGATGTTACATCGCCTGCAGTCTTTTGCTTTCGTAGGGAGTGATTTTTGTGTGCAAGTTTGGTACTAAGCCTTTCGAGAATTTTCCATGTGTATATAATAATGTATCTCCCGCCTGCGTTCTAGAGAGTACAGGTTTAGGAACTTCAAGCGTTCCCAGTAGTTGAGGTGGTTTATCGCACTTATGCGTGCGGTGAAGGTTCTCTGCACATTTTCAAGGTCAGTAATTTCACCCGCTTGAAAGGTGCAGTTAGTGTGCAGCAATATTCCAGCCTAGATAGAACAAGCGATCTGTAAAAGTGTCAACATGGGCTTGGCATCCCTGGTTTGAAGGTTCTCATTATCCATCCTGTCTCGAGCAGATGCAATTGCTACATTTTATGGTCCTTGAAGGTGAGATCCTCTGACATAGATCCTCCCAGGTCTTTGACATTAGTTTTCGCTCTATTGTGTGGTTGGAATTAGTTTTGTACTCCCAAAGAGATTTTAATTTCTTCACGTTTTCCGTATCTGGGGTAATTGAAATTTCTCATCATTGAACTTCATATTGTTTTCTGCAGCCCATTTAAAGATTTGGTTTATGTCTGCTTGGGGTCTTGCAGTGTCTTCAACGGTGGACACTGTCATAGTTCAGGTGTCATCTGCAAAGGAAGACACAGCACTGTGGCTTATATCCCTGTCAATGTCTGATATGAGGATGAGGAATAGGATGGGAGCAAGTACTGTGCCTTGTGGAACAGAGCTTTTCACAGTAGCCTCTCAGACTTTACTCTGTTGACTACTACTCTTTGTGCTCTACATGTTAGGAAATTATAGATCCATCTACCAACTTTTCCTGTTATTCCTTTATCACGCATTTTTGTGCTATTACACCATGGTCACACTTGTCAAAGGCTTTTGCAAAATCTGTGTATATAACATCTGCATTCTGTTTATCTTCTAGAGCATCCAGGACCTTGTCGTAGTGGTCCAGTAGTTGGGACAGACAGGAGCGGCCTGCTCTAAACCCATGCTGTCCTGGGTTGTGCAATTGATGGGTATCAAGATGGGTGGCGATCTTGCTTCTTAGAACCCTTTCAAAGATTTATATGATATGGGACGTTAGCGCAATTGGTCTGTAGTTCTTTGCTATTGCTTTACTGCCCCTTTGTGGAGCAGGGCTATGTCTGTTGTTTTTAGTAGCTGCAGGACGATCCCAGTGTCCATGCTCCCTCTCCATAGGATGTTAAAAGCATGTGATAGGGGCTTCTTGCAGTTCTTGATGTACAGAGTTCCATGAGTCTGGGCCTGGAGCGGAGTGCATGGGCATGTCATTTTGCATTGAGAGAAAAGAAATGGGAAGAAGAGAGGGAGAGGTCAATAATTATTCATGGGCCAGGAGGCTGAAGGAAGACCTATGATGAAAGAAAGCATTGGGAGGAAACAGAGATTAAGAGCATCATTGCAATAACAGGAGAAGGACATGTCTCAGGTAGAAAATTTTCACAGACTTGGGGGGTATTCGAGGAAAAATCGACCAATCAAATTGACATTCAAGACGGAAGTGGTAAGGAACAGGTTACTACAACGAAGCCAATGTTAAAAGAATCTCAGGAATATCAACAAGTGTATCTCAATCGAGACAACACGAAAAGAAGGGAACAACTGAAAGTGAGAGCAAGATGAAATCAGTATAAGGAAGAGACAGGACAGGCAGCGACAGACAGGAAAACAGCCTCTGGGGAACATCAAACACATATGCTTTTAGAAACCCCTCAACCCCTGTTACCACATATCAACCAAACACAATAACCACAAACAAACAACACATCATAGCCCCCACCCCCTAAGCACTAATTTCACAATCACAGCAGCTTCCCATAATCTACCCTGCCTCCCACCTCCCCAGCTTGCACCTTCCTCTCCCATCTCCCAAAATACAGTAATGGCAAGAACGAATCACTGATGCATCACCTGACATCATAGCACTAACAGAGACAAAACTTACAGGGATGATAACAGATGCAATCTTTCCACCTGGATATCAGATCCTGAGGAAAGACAGAGAGAACAGAGGAGGGGAGGAGTAGCGCTGCTCATCAAAAACCAGTGGAGTTTGAGGAAGTGGGAGGAATGGACAGAAGGAAACAGAAGACTTCATTTTGGAACACTTCAGACTGGGGTCCAAAGGTGATGATAGCAGTGATGTATAACCCACCACTGAACAGCAGGAGGGCAAGACAAGAGTATGATGTGCACAATAAGGCAATGGTGGGTACACTAGCTGAAGTGGCCAGGAGGGCTCATATGGGTAGGACAAAATTACTCATAATGGGAGATTTCAATCATAAAGAGATTGACTGGGAAAATCTAGAGCCACATGGGGGTCCAGAAACATGGAAGGCTAAGATGTTGGAGACTGTATTGGAGAACTTCATGCACCAGCATGTTAGGGATACAACCAGAGAGAGAGGAGAGGATGTTGCAGCGAGGCTGGATCTCATATTCACCTTGAACAGCTCAGACATAGGGGATATCACACACGAAAGACCCCTTGGCGCTAGTGATCATGATGTCCTGAGTTTTGAATACCTTGTAGAGTTACAAATGGAGAATGCAACAGTGCGGGAACAACGAGAGAAGCTGAACTTCAGAAAAGGGGACTACATAGGAATGAGAAGTTTCTTGCATGAAGTGCAGTGGGAAAGAGAACTAGAGGGAAAGACAGTAAATGAAATGATGGAACTAGTGACCACTAAGTGCAGGGAGGCAGAGGAGAAGTTCATACCAAAGAGTAACAGAAAAAATAGTAAGACCAGAGTGAGCCCATGGTTTAACTGGAGGTGTAAAGAGGCTAAAGCCAAGTGTGCTAGAGCATGGAAAAGGTATAGAAGGCAAAGGACTCGAGAAAACAAGGAGTTGAGCAGAAGAACCAGAAACGAATATGCTGGGATAAGGAGAGAGGCCCAGAGGCAATACGAGAACGACATAGCATCAAAAGCCAAATCTGAACCAAACTTGTTATACAGTCACATTAGAAGAAAAACAACAGTCAAGGACCAGGTAATCAGGCTGAGGAAAGAAGGAGGGGAGCTCACAAAAAATGACCAGGAAGTATGTGATGAACTAAACACAAGATTTAGAGAAGTATTTACGGTAGAGACAGGGATGTTTCCAGAAAATCGTGGAGGTAGGGTGTACCAGCAGGTGCTGGACACAATACACATAACCAAGGTAGAGGTGATGAAACTGCTAGGTGAACTAGATACATCAAAAGCGGTGGGCCCAGATAACATATCGCCTTGGATACTGAGAGAAGGAGCAGAGGCACTGTGTGTGCCGCTTGCAACAATCTTCAGTAAATCTATCGAAACTGGACAATTGCCTGAGGCGTGGAAGACAGCAAATGTAGTTCCAATTTTTAAGAAGGGAAACAGACAGGAAGCGTTAAACTATCGACCAGTGTCTCTGACTTGTATAGTATGTAAAGTAATGGAAAAGATCATCAGTAGAAGAGTCGTGGAACATATTGAAAAGATTGGGCTCATACATGACAATCAGCACGCCTTCAGAGATGGGAAATCCTGTGTCACAAATATACTTGAGTTCTACGATAAGGTAACAGAAGTAAGACAGGAGAGAGAGAGGAATGGGTAGATTGCATCTTTTTGGACTGTAAGAAGGCTTTTGACACAGTACCACACAAGAGACTGGTGCAAAAATTAGAGGAGCAGGCAGGAATAATAGGGAAAGTACTGCAATGGATCAGGGAATATCTAACAGGAAGGAAACAACGAGTGTTGGTACGTGATGAAGTGTCAGAGTGGGCGCATGTGTCGAGTGGGGTTCCACAAGGGTCAGTCCTAGGTCCGGTGCTGTTTCTTATATATGTGAATGACATGATGGAAGGAATAGATTCAGAAGTGTCACTGTTCGCTGATGATGTGAAACTGATGAGGAGAATACAAGCGGACAAGGATCAGTTAAGATTACAAGGGGATCTGGACAGACTACAAGTCTGGTCAAACAAATGGCTCCTGGAGTTTAACCCCAGTAAGTGTAAGGTCATGAAGATTGGGGAAGGACACAGAAGACCGCAGACGGCATACATGTTAGGGAATCAAAGGCTGCAAACGTCACTTAAAGAAAAGGATCTTGGAGTAAACATTATAACGAACATGTCTCCTGAGGCACACGTCAATCAAATAACTGCTGCAGCATATGGGCGATTGGCAAACCTGAGATTAGCGTTTAGACATCTGAGTAAGGAGTCATTCATGACATTGTACACCGTGTATGTCAGGCCAATACTGGAGTATGCAGCACCAGTATGGAACCCTCACCTAGTCAAACACGTCAAGAAATTGGAGAAAGTGCAAAAATTTGCAACACGTTTAGTCCCGAACTGAGAGGTATGTCTTATGAGGAGAGGTTAAGGGAACTCAACCTGATGACACTAGAGGACAGGAGGGACAGGGAGGACATGATAACAACGTATAAAATACTAAGAGGAATTGACAAGGTGGACAGGGCTCGAATGTTTCAGAGATGGGATACAGGAACAAGGGGCCACAATTGGAAGCTGAAAACTCAGATGAGTCATAGGGATGTTAAGAAGTATTTCTTTAGCCTTAGAGTTGTAAAGAAGTGGAATAATCTGGAGAGTGAAATAGTGGAAGCAAGTTCCATACATAGCTTTAAAAAGAGGTATGATAAAGCTTATGGAGCAGGGAGAGAGTGAATTAGTATCGACCAGTGAAGAGGCGGGGCCAGGAGCTATGACTCGACCCCTGCAACCACATATAGGTGAGTACATATAGGTGAGTACACACACACACACACACACACACACACACACACACACAATGGAAAAAGTACAGAAGGCAAAGGACCCAGGAAAATAAGGAGATCAGTCAAAGAGCTAGAAACGAGTATGCACTGATAAGGAGGGAGGCCCAGCGACAGTACGAAAACAACATAGCATCGAAAGTCAAGTCTGACCCGAAACTCCTGTATTGCCACATTAGGAAGAAGACAACAGTCAAAGACCAGGTAATCAGGCTGAGGAAAGAAGGTGGGGAGCTCGCAAGAAACGATCAAGAGGTATGTGAGGAGCTCAACACGAGACTTAAAGAAGTATTTACAGTGGAGACAGGAAGGACTCTGGGAAGACAGAACAGAGGGGGACACCAGGTGTTGGATGAAATACACACAACGCAGGAGGAGGTGAAGAAGCTGCTAAGTGACCTTGATACCTCAAAGGCGGTGGGACCGGACAGCATCTGTCCGTGGGTCCTTTGAGAGGGAGCAGAGATGCTGTGTGTGCCACTAACCACAATTTTGAACACATCCCTTGAAACTGGGCAGCTACCTGAGGTATGGAAGACGGCAAATGTAGTCCCCATTTTTAAGGAGACAAAAACGAGGCACTAAACTATAGACCAGTGTCACTGACGTGTATAGTATGCAAAGTCATGGAGAAGATTATCAGGAGTAGAGTAGTAGAGCACCTGGAACGGAACAAGATTATAAACGACAATCAGCATGGATTCATGGAAGGCAAATCCTGTGTCACAAACCTTCTGGAGTTTTATGACAAGGTAACAGAAGTAAGACACGAGAGAGAGGGGTGGGTTGATTGCATTTTCTTAGACTGCAAGAAGGCCTTCAACACAGTTCCTCAATACAGTTTCCTCAATAAAGATACCCAAGTGTTGCATATGTGTCTAATTTATAACTTGTCGGTTCTCTGAACCATTCATCTACACCTTCTATATTATGTTTGGTAACAGAGCAGGTGATGCACAATTAAACATTAATATCAACACTACACCTATTGCTAAACATAATGAGGGCAAATTCCTGGGCCTTCACCTTGACAGCAGCCTGAAATTCAGCACTCATATCCAACACATAACAAAGAAAGTGTCCAAAACTGTGGGGATCCTCTCTAAGATACGGTATTATGTACCACAATCATCCCTACTCACACTATACTATTCACTCATCTATCCCTACCTCACATATGCCATTTGTGCATGGGGATCAACAGTAATTACCCACCTAAAGCCAATAATAACCCAACAAAAAGCCACAGTAAGAATTATCACGCAATCCAACGCTACGCAACCCCCCCCCCCCCCACTCTTCAAAGACCTAAACTTACTCACTGTTCAGAACATCCACACTTACTATGCAATCTACATTTATAGAACCATAAATTCCAACATTAACCCTGAACTAAAACACTTTCTTGACAGTTGTGACAGGACCCATAGACATAATACCAGACACAAACATCTCTTTGACATTCCCCGTGTCGGGCTAAATCTATACAAAATTTCAATGTACATAAAAGGGCCTAAAATCTGGAACTCCCTGCCTGAAAACTCTAGAACTGCAGACACAACCTCCATTTTCAAAAGCACCGTTAAAAAAATCTTATCTCACTTATGCACCCCACCGGTGGCTAACCACATTAAAACTACTTTATCTTGCACATATCCACAGCAAAATACACTTATTGATATCTGTGATTCCCCTTAATTTGCACATGACTGTAACCAAAATTCTAATACAACTATTGCTTCATAATTCATAAGCTAGTCATAAGTTTGCCTAAGACACTCCAATATAGAAACTGTATCATGCCAACACGGCACCATTTCTATTAATATATAAACTAATTGTTAAATTCTTAAATATTATGAACTACCTCAATTTTGTAAACCTAGTTAATCCCTACAATTACCTAACCTTAATACCAGTATAATTATTGTGTCACTATAGAGTAATAATTATTTCATAAAATGTACAAATACCATAAAATATGTAAACCCCACTTTGTAATATTATCAGAAATAAAGTTGAATTTGAATTTGAATATAATATATATATATATATATATATATATATATATATATATATATATATATATATATATATATAGAGAGAGAGAGAGAGAGAGAGAGAGAGAGAGAGAGAGAGAGAGAGAGATAGAGAGAGAGAGCATATACAAACACGTCGGGCGTTTTTCACCGATGCAGGGTTTTCTACACATATGCTGCTATGTATGATAATCTATGTAACTGTATTTGTGCATACCTGAATAAACTTACTTACTTACTTACTTAAAAAAACTTTCATCATCATTCAACACTTTCACCATCACTCATACATGTGAGGAGCTCAACACGAGATTTAAGGAGGTATTTACAGTGGAGACAGGAAGGACTCTGGGAAGACAGATCAGAGTCGGACACCAACAAGGAATATACCAAGTGTTGGATGACATACACACAACTGAGGAGGAGGTGAAGAAGTTGCTCAGGGACCTTGGTACCTCAAAGGCGATGGGACCGGACAACATCTCCCGGTGAGGTCCTTGGAGAGGGAGCAGAGATGCTGTGTGTGCCACTAACCACAATCTTCAACACATCCCTTGAAACTGGGCAAATGTAGTTCCTATTTTTAAGAAAGGAGACAGAAACGAGGCACTAAACTATACACCAGTGTCACTTACGTGTATAGTGTGCAAAGTCATGGAGAAGATAATCAGGAGGAGAATGGTGGAGCACCTGGAACGGAGCAAGATTATAAACGACAACCAGCACGGATTCATGGAAGGCAAATCCTGTGTCACAAACCTTCTGGAGTTCTATGACAAAGTAACAGAAGTAAGACACGAGAGAGAGGGATGGGTTGATTGCATTTTCTTGGACTGCAGGAAGGCTTTCGACACAGTTCCTGACAAGAGATTAGTGCAGAAGCTAGAGGATCAGGCGTGTATAACAGGAAGGGCACTGCAATGGATCAGAGAATACTTGAATGGGAGGCAACAACGGGTCATGGTACGTGACGAGGTATCACAGTGGGCGCCTGTGACGAGCGGGTCCCACAGGGGTCAGTCCCAGGACCAGTGCTATTCTTGGTATATGTGAATGACATAACGGAAGGGATAGACTCAGAAGTGTCCTTGTTCGCAGATGATGTGAAGTTAATGAGGAGAATTAAATCAGATGAGGATCAGGCAGGACTTCAAAGAGACCTGCACATGCTGGACACCTGGTCCAGCAACTGGCTTCTCGAATTTAACCCCGCCAAATGCAGTCATGAAGATCGGGGAAGGGCAAAGTAGATCGCAGACAGAGTATAGGCTAGGTGGCCAAAGACTGCAAACCTCTCTCAAGGAGAAAGATCTTGGGGTGAGTATAACACCAAGCATGTCTCCGGAAGCACACATCAACCAGATAACTGTTGCAGCATACGGGCGATTGGCAAACCTGAGAATTGCGTTCCGATACCTTAGTAAGGAATCGTCCAAGACACTGTACACCGTATACGTCAGGCCCATACTAGAGTATGCAACACCAGTATGGAACCCATACGTGGGCAAGCACGTCAAGAAATTAGAGAAAGTGCAAAAGTTTGCGACAAGGTTAGTTCCAGAGCTAAGGGAAATGCCCTACGAAGAAAGGTTAAGGGAAATCGGCCTGACAACACTGGAGGACAGGAGGGTTAGGTGAGACATGATAACGACATACAAAATACTGCGTGGAATAGACAAGGTGGATAGAGACAGTATGTTCCAAAAAGGGGACACAGAAACAAGGGGTCACAATTGGAAGTTGACGACTCAGATGAGTCAAAGGGATGTTAGGAAGTATTTCTTCAGCCATAGAGTAGTCAGGAAGTGGAATAGTCTAGCAAGTGATGTAGTGGAGGCAGGAACCATACATAGCTTTAAGACGAGGTATGATAAAGCTCATGGAGCGGGGAGAGAGGGGACCCAGTAGCGATCAGTGAAGAGGCGGGGCCAGTAGCTGAGTCTCGACCCCTGCAACCAAAATTAGGTGAGTACTGTCTTTGCAGATGCGCTCAGATACGACATTTTAGATGTCCCTCCAAACTGCCAATATACCAAACCCCTCCTTTAAAGCGCAGGCATTGTACTTCTCATTTCCAGTACTCAAGTCCGGCTAACCAGTTTCCCTGAATCCCTTCACAAAATATTACCCTGCTCACACTCCAACAGCTCGTCAGGTCCCAAAAACCATTCGTCTCCTCTCCTACTTAACACGCTCACGCACGCTTGCTGGAAGTCCAAGCCCCTCGCCCACAAAACGAACGAACGAGCATGTATGTGCTCTTATTTGAAATTGTTAAAATGTAGTATGGCTGCTGGAACAAAGTTATAATCTAAGTGCCTGGATGTCGTCAGGAAGAGGAAGGGTAGAGAGGTGGAGGGAGAGAGGGTGAAGAGTAAAAGGAGAAAGGATTAAGAGTTGAAAGATGGATAACAAGGTGGTGGGGGAGAAAGTGTAGAAAGATTGAGGATTAGAAGGAAAGATAGAGAGAAACTGAAGGAGGAACGGAATATGAGAAAAGCTGGAGTGTGGGATGAGAGGTAGAGAAACAAGGGTTGAAAGGAGCCGCATGGAAGAGGAAGGCACAGAAAAGTTCAAGATTCAAGATGCTTTATTTCTCTGTAAAAATTACAATGTGTGTTTTAAATTTAAGGACTATAATTACAAAGATGGCCGTTAGCATGCTTAGCATGCCTGGGCATGCTAGGCATTTCGGCCAGACTTAATACTAGTTCTTAATCTATATTACAAATTACATATGAATACAAATTTCAAATGATTAAATAGATTCACAATAGTGAGGTACTTCAGGATAGCTAGATTGTATCACAAATTGCAAATTGGTACAAATTTCAAATTATTAAATAGATTTACCATAGTGAGGTAGTTCAGAATGTTTAGATTGTGAAAAAATTAGTAATAAGAATGGTTTTGTCTTGGCATGTTACACAGTTTCTATTAAAGCTCCAATATCGGAGTAAATCAGGCAAACTTAAGACTAGTTTCAGATTTATTAGACAATAACTATATTCGGGATTGTATGTTTACTGTCCTTTGGGTCAGTGTTGTGTAGATGAGGAGGATGTGTGTGTGTGTATGTGTTTAGGTGATGGTGGGGTGTGTTAGTGAGATAAGATGTTTTTTGATGATAGTGTTGAAAATGGTGGCTGAGTCTGCAGTTTTGGAGTTTTCAGGTAGGGAGTTCCATGACTCACGAAATCGTAATGACACGATTGCAAACAAACCATACCACTGGTTGAACCCGTCAGAGAGTTCAAACTCTAGACCGTCGCGTAAGCCTAGTGGCTTACGCGACGGTCTAGAGTTTTGAGACTCTCTGACCGCGGGTTCGAACCCCACCCGTGGTATGGTTAGGTAATTCCAGATTTTAGGCCCTTTAATGTACATTGAACGTTTGTATAGATTTAGCCGGACACGTGGAATGTCATAGAGATTTTTGTGGGGGGGGGGGTTGTCTGGGATTGGATTGCGTGATAATTCTTACTGCAGCTTTTTGTTGAGTTAATATTGGTTTTAGGTGAGTTGTTGTTGTGGATCCCCAAGCACATATGGCATAGGTGAGGTAGGGATAGATGAGTGAATAGTATAGTGTAAGTAAGGCTGATTGCGGTACATAGTAACGTATCTTGGAGAGGATCCCAACCGTTTTGCATACTTTTTTTTGCTATTTGGTTGATATGGGTGCTGAAATTCAGGTTGCTCTCCAAGTGTAGGCCCAGGAATTTGCCCTCATTGTGTTTAGCAATAGGAGTATTGTCAATCATTATGTTCAGTTGTGCAACTCCTGTTCTGTTCCCAAACATAATGTAGAAGATTTTGTCAGTGTTAAGTGTAAGTTTGTTGGCTGTCATCCAGGTTGATATTTTTAGTAGCTCTTCATTAACAATGGTGTTGAGTGAGGCTAGATTTGGGTGGGAGATGACATAAGTCAGCAAAGAGAATAGGTTTCAGGTGTTGGGAAGATCATTGATGTATAGGAGGAAGAGCAGGGGACCAAGGACACTTCCCTGTGGTACTCCAATATCAAGTGGTCGTGTAGATGAAGTTGTGTCTTTAATAGTGACATATTGATACCTGTTAGTAAGATAAGATTTGAAATACATAAGAGTGTGGCCTCTTATACCGTAATGGTCAAGTTTTTGGAGTAGGATGCCGTGGTCTACTGTATCAAAACCTTTCCTTAGGTCAATAAAGAGTCCTAGCGGATATTCCTTGTTTTCAAGTGCTGTGTAAAGTAGGTCCAGCATTTTTACAATTGCTTCGTTTGTGCTTTTGTTTTTTTCTAAAGTCAAATTGGCAGGGGTTGAGTACGTTTTGTACTGTAATAAACGAATATAGTCTCTTGTGCACTAGTTTCTCAAAATTTTTAGATAGCAACGGTAAGTTCGAGATTGGCCTGTGGGGTCACCACCTTTGTGAATTGGTGTAACCCTTGCTGTCTTGAGGGGTGCCGGGAAATTGCTAGTTTCTAGTGAATTGTTAAAAAGTAGTGAAATAGCAGGTGAAAGGACATGGGCCGCTCGCTTGTACAATAGTGGTGGGACTTGAGACAGATTCCCTGATTTATTCTTAAGTGACTTTATAATCATGGTGACTTCAGTGGGTTCGGTAGGTGCAAGATAGAAGGAGGTTGGGAAATTTCCATCTAAGTAATCACTTGCTTGGGCATTGGTACCTGGGATTTTACTGGCCAGATTTGATCCTATGGTTGAGAAGAAGTCATTCAACTTATTAGCTGTATCAATAGGCTGTAGTTGTGTTTCATTTGGTTTAGTCAAGACAATAGCCCTAGTTTTTTTCAGTTTGTGGCCCAGAATCTGAGAGAGTGTTTTCCAGGTCTTTTTTATATATCTTCTTGTTTCGGTGAATCTGCTTGAATAGTACAATTGCTTGGCCTTTCTTATTAGTTTGGTGAGAACTGATACATAGTGTTTAATAGTATTTTTGTGTATTAGCCCCTGTCTATATTGCTTTTTATATTGATGTTTCTTATCAATGGATCTTAGTATGCTGTTAGTTAGCCATGGGCAACCTAGCCGTTTGTTCGTAACCTGTTTCATTTTTATGGGACAGTGTTTGTTGTATAGCTTAAGTAATTTATTAAGATATATGTCTGTGCAATCATCGATACCAGTGCCATTGGAGAATTCAGTAGGCCAGTCAACCAACCCTACCTCTGCTGTGAAGTTACTTATGGAGGCCTCGTCATGAAGTATAAAGTAAACTTTGTTGTATTCCAGTGGTGGTTTATTAATGTTTATTAAGAGGAAGGTGGGGTAGTGGTCTGTAGTGCTGTCTGTAATTATCCCTGATTTAAGGGGGGCTAGTATATTGGTCCATATATGGTCAATTATGGTTGCACTTGTCTCAGTCAGCCTGGTTGGTTTAGTAATAGTTGGTATGAGAAGTGTGTTGTTCATATTGTTGATGAAGTCAGTTACTGGCTGGTCATCTGTGAGGCCAAGGTTAATGTTGAAGTCTCCAGCTAGGAGAAGGTGGTGCTTGTTCATTTGGTTATGTGTTATTAGTGTCTTTAATTTATCGCTAAAATTTGTTATATTAGTATGAGGCATCCGGTAAATGGCACCGATTGTTATAGGAGTCTTAAGGTTTTTTACAGCAAAATTTGCAAAGATATATTCTCCGCATTCATTGTTAAAGCAGGTAGTGTTAAAACAAGATAGTTTATTGGAGTAATAGATTGCAATGCCACCCCCAATTTGGTTTGGTCTGCAGTTGTGGATTGCAGTGTATCCTGGTATTGAGTAAATGTCTGTTGTGATCTGCTTAAGCCAAGTTTCAGTAAGAATAATACAGGAGAAGGTTGTCTTTAGGGTATCAAGGAGTGCTAGGAGGTCATCATAGTGTTTGCTTAGGGACCAGATATTGTAATTAAGAATTGTAATATTTTTAGCAGTATTTAGGACAGGAAAAGAAGGGAGGGTAGGGAGATGGAAGAAGTGAAGAATGAAAGTTGTAGCATTTTAATTCTAACAACTAGGCTGAGGCAGGTTCACACAAGCTCCGGAAAATGAAACCTGCGATGGCCGGGAATCGAACCCGGGTCAACTGCTTGGAAGGCAGCTATGCTCACCACTATACCACCATCGCCTTACACTTGTTGAAAATTTCTTCGTGTAATATAGTTGCAAGTTATAACCTTGCATCTTAATTCAATGTATTATGATTGGCTCAGTGACTCCTGGGAGCAGGAATGGTAGGTAGCAAACTTTAGTCACATTGCCAGTCAGTGTTAATTACCTAGGATAACCTAAAAAAAACGTACTGCACTTATAGGTCCTTGCCCAGGACCTATACCAGTCGGCTACATCCTAGGTATCTATTTACTAGTAGTGTTTGGAGACGTCATTTCGTCTTTGCCCACTCGAACCGAACCTGGGTTTTTTTTTCAGTTGCGAGTTGAACGTTTCTGTTGGCCTAGTAGAGTGAGGGAGCAGAGGAAGGTTGCAGTCGCCCAACAGTGACGTTATTGCCAAACAGTTGGAGTGAGCTAAGTCGGTGCAGATAATGGTGTCTACAGGCAATGCAAAAGTGGTGTAGCCATGGTGTACACAGTAATGTGTGGAGCCATATGTGTTGACATTAATGTGCATGCGTAGATGGTGCGTAAGTGGTGACATCAACGAGGCTGAGCATATGTGGTGACATCAACGAGGCTAAGCATATGTGGTGACATCAACGAGGCTGAGCATATGTGGTGACATCAACGAGGCTGAGCATATGTGGTGACATCAACGAGGCTGAGCATATGTGGTGACATCAACGAGGCTGAGCATATGTGGTGACATCAACGAGGCTGAGCATATGTGGTGACATCAACGAGGCTGAGCATATGTGGTAACATCAACGAGGCTGAGCATATGTGGTGACATCAACGAGGCTGAGCATATGTGGTGACATCAACGAGGCTGAGCATATGTGGTAACATAAACGAGGCTGAGCATATGTGGTGACATCAACGAGGCTGAGCATATGTGGTAACATCAACGAGGCTGAGCATATGTGGTGACATCAACGAGGCTGAGCATATGTGGTAACATCAACAAAAACTAGGTTCGCTGTAACGACCCCCGACCTCATGCCTATTGGTAGTATTTCCCAAGTAATAGGCATTCCAGAAATGTTGTTACGGAAATCTTTCTTTACTCAACATTCAACACAATCACACTTACTACTTTGCGTATTATAAATATAGGACACTTAGTAAGAGCCTTAACCGAACGCTCCGACTCTTCTTTAATATAGCACGTTTTTGACTCAACCTAAGAATAATGTAAGATGCAGATTATTATTAATTATAATCACGGGGGAACGTTAAACCCGTAGGATTATACAGCGCATGTGGTGGGGGGGATGGAAGGTATTAAGGCTCAATTCAGGGAACCGGAGCACAGATCCAATTCCCTAGATCAAGAGCCCCTCACCAGTGCTTCAAAATATAGTTAAAGAGCACCTCTTTATTCTGACCTAGATTCTGCAAAGATTATGTCAAGTCATATAGTATATGAATATTTACTTTATTTTTATCTCCTTTATTTATGGCTATCTTCCACTTATACATCCGTGATGTATTTAATTTGATTCAAAGAGAGAGAGACCGACCGACCGAATGACCGACCAACCCGGAACACCTTCGACGAAGGTCACATGTCAACTGGCTGGTCAGGTGTTGTGAACTGTGAAGCGTCTGAATTCTCGCCTAGCTCCGCCCACAACCAGGGTTGCCAACCCTCTTTTCATCACATATTTATATTTCACATTTTTAAACATTGGCTAGGTCCTCTGAAGTGGACCCCATTTTGTGAGAACGCCCCTTCCTGGACTATACTTAGAGAGGGTTTCGGAGGTCAACGACCCCGCGGCCCGGTTTGTGACCAGATCTCATAGTGGCCTGGTGGCTAAAGCTCTCGCTTCACACACGGAGGGCCGAGGTTCGATTCCCGGCGGGTGGAAACATTTCGACGCGTTTCCTTACACCTGTTGTCCTGTTCACCCAATGGAAATAAGTCACTCTGTCTGACTTTTTTTGGGTTATCCCCCTCATCTCCTACATCCCGAAGTCCTACTTCCCCTACCAAATCCCTCGACACCACAGAACAAAAACCTGCACCAGTGACTTCTTCCAGTTGTCTGACCTCCGTGTTAGTAAGTTTATTCAGACCTCTCTACACATATGCTGCTATGTATGATAATCTATGTAACTGTATTTATGTATACCTGAATAAACTTACTTATTCACCTAGCAGCAAATAGATACCTTGGTGTTAGTCGACTTGTGTGGGTCGCATCCTGGGGGACAAGAATGAGGCCCCCAATGGAAATAAGACAGACAGTCCTCGATGACGCACTGACTTTCTTGGGCTATCCTGGGTGGCTAACTCTCCGGGGTTAAAAATCCGAACGAAATCTTATCTTATCAGGGCCTGATCAACCAAGCTGTTACAAATGCCTTCATGTTTTCTTTTCAAATAACTGTTGAAGAATAATTTTGTATTTTATTTTCAGAATCTAATCTGAGCATGAGTAAAAGATTTGAAAGTGGTGGTAGCAAGCGCAAGAGAAAGACTTGAAAATGAAATGGTAAAGAAGTTAATCACTGCTTTCTTGCATCAGCCACTGACAGAAGCAACAAGTGTCAACGGTGACGCAGATACATTGATACTAACACAAGGAAATCAGTGTGGTGGAGCTATCCAGCCAACTACTAGCATTCAACCAGAAAATAACCTCCCTGAAACAGGAACAGCTAAGCAAGACGCTTAACAGAAAGCTAATTATGAGGAAGCAGTCATGATGCCGGTTCAAAATGAAAATATAGAACTAATTCAAGAGTCACTTACCGGACAGGAAGAAACTAAAGAGCCACAAGAACACAAGAAAATAATGTGGACAGTCAGAATTTTCGACTCATACCTGGTAATGTAGGCCAAGTCCAAACTATTCCAGACACAGATATAGATGATGCCAAACATAGATCTACTGTAACAGACGTTGGTTTGCGGACAGAATTATAGTAAGTAAGTTTATTCAGGTATACACAAATACAGTTACATAGATTATTAAACACAGCAGTATATGTGTAGAAAACCTAGGATAACCCAAAAAAGTCAGACAGAGTGACTTATTTATATTGGGGTCCATTTAATACCTTAATATTATACACTGTAGGAGATATATGTTATTATACTATAAAGGATATATACTAGGAATAAGGTAAAAAGAGTTATTTACATTTACATATATGTTAGCTAAAAAAATATAAAAAATCATTCTCCTCCCTTTCTGTCACTACATTCATTAGGTAACTTTTGGCTCTCTTCTTGAACTGGCTCATGCTATGACTGGCTTTGACATATGCAGGCGGTCTGTTCCATTCCTTTATTGCTGTACAATAAAAGGTGTTTGAAGCCTGGCCACTGAGTGGGTACGACAAAGTTGTGCTCTCTCCTCCTAGTACTATGACTGCTTTGATTCCCAGCCTTGACAAAATTGGCAGCAAGATATTTTGGACACTGTTTGTGAGCAATTTTATAAACTTGATTCAACTTAAGTTGTTTTATTCTGTCATCAATATTCAGCATATCCAATTGTTTTAATTCATCCTGGCCTACATGCTCTCTTGGTCCCAGGTCCAGGATGAATCTTACCATTTTGTTCTGGGTGATTTGCAGTTTATCTTTCAGTTTTTTTGTCAAGGCAGAGTACCATGAAGAGCAAGCGTAGTCAATATGACATTGTATAAGGGCTAGACATAGGGTCCTGCGAGCCTCAGTAGGTAGACAGTAGACACTGTGCTTGTCTGTAGAGGAACTTCGGTCTGGCATTCGCTTTCTTTACTACACTATTCCCTATCAATTCTCCTGACATGTATGGGTCAAAGGGGATTCCCAGATATTTTACTGAGGAAACTGAAGTGATGGATTCCCCATTACACCGGACATCAAAATTATTTACCCTTCTAAGTTTATATTTCGTGCCAAAGAGTATGGCTTTTGTTTTCCCGAGGTGTAACGATAGTTTGTTGTCTACTAGCCATTTGCTTCAGGACTCCAGTTTCAGTGTTAATACATTAGCTATATAGTATTGTGGGTCTTTACCTGACACTAACAGAGCACTGTCATCCGCATGCAGTAGGAGTTTGCACTTGACACTGATGGGCATGTCATTTACATAACAGGAATAATAAGGGGCCCAGAATACTTACTACCTTGGGGAACTCCATATGCTGTCGGCAGTGGTTCTGATTCTGTTTTGTTGATTTTGACAATTTGTTTCCTATTGCTAAGATAGGACTTAAACCAGTCTATGGAACCTATGCTGATAGCTTGAAGAAAGTATCCTATTGGGTAGAGAGGGGCCCCTCTCAAATTCAGCATCATTGTGGACCATTTTTAAATTACGAGTTTACAAGAAGCAATCCAGGTTTTGCACAAAAGCTCTTTTTTATTGAACGAAAGTCAATGAGGAAATGCATAGTCAAGAGTGGCTTGTGTATTCTCCCTCAAAAGGCCCAATTTATTGCTTTGTAAACTTTCCAAACCTTGCATCTTCTGCTACAGCTTTAGCTTGTGAAGGGTTTAATGATTGGCAAAACTCCTATCTTATCCAAGGTCTTTTTCAAGCCTCAAAATAATTAAAAATGAATTATGGGCCACAATGTCTCAAGTGATGTTGTCTGCACTAAGCATTCTGTGCATTGAAATTGAAACTTTGACAAATTATGAATTATTATGTGAGTAAACTACCTGCAAGAGGTTTACAGGGTATTACCTGAATTATTACCTGCAAGTAATTTGGGTGAGATAAGTGGGACTTAAGTCACAGTAGGTTGCAGGACTATAACTCCCTCGATGCCCACTTCCTACCACTCTCACAAAAAACTAGACCTGACATTAAAATAATAATTACAATATTAAAACCAGCTACTCTGGTAAATTTAAATTGTGGACTGTATATGATTAGGCTTGCTGGGTTCACAAAAGAAATTCGTATTACCACTTACCATTTAATTTCTGTAGATGGATCACACCACACCTGCCTAACACCTAGACCCTACACTGGAAAGCTAGAGATCTAAATGAAAGGACTAATGGTGCACTTCCCTGTGAGTGATGGGCGTATCCCTTATCTTCCGCCATTCACACATAATTCTTGAGGTCTCGCAAATTTCCTGTCCCAATTCTTAAGCAGGGGACATTAACATGGGTTCCTATTACAAATTCAGGTCGAAAAAACCCAATTTGGCCACGAAGACGCCGGATTACTAGCTGAATTTTCTGCAACAACCAGTGCCCACAAATTACCAATGGCATCTCCCATCACTCCCCAGCTGTTCTGCATCCCCCTCACTCGGAATTTCTCGAAGGGTCAAATCAGTTTCACATTTTAATATACTAATATTATATAATTCAAATTTATATATGCTGAATTTATGAAAATTCAAAATTTTCCACACAAATTTTGATGAATTTTTGGATGATTTTACTATAAGGACGGCTTAAAAAAACTCGTTTAGTCTTAGTATATTTGATGATTGTAGTTTCTTTATTTCTTAATATGTATTTTAAAAAATATATATATTTTAAAAGAATATATGTATTTTAAAGAATATAACAGTAAACTTACAATTTCATTTTTCTAAAAATTCCTGCTTATTCCACAAAAATTTACAAAGTTCTGTTATTGCAAAAGGTTCTCACAGTGTTAATTTTAACATTTATGCTTTTTTTCAACCACTACGGTATTTAACAATAACATCTTATGTCATTTAGAGGAGGAATTTTGAATTGTGGAATTTCAAACACCCGTCATCATCCTCGGCTTCACTGAATTTTGTTTAAAACATTCTACCATCTTCCTCTAGTGATGGTGGGGGATTGTGAGAGACCTCACAAGTGGAATAGCCTAGGACCTCTCTTATAATAATAATAATAATAATAATAATAATAATCTTTATTTCTACAAGTACATGTACAAGGTATACAGGCTTAGCTGACATCAATAACATATAGAAAGCCGCTTGTTATGCAGAGCATTTCGGGCAAATTAGGTCAGTTTTGTCTCAGGATGCGACCCACACCAGTCGACTAACACTCAGGTACCCATTTTATACTGATGGGTGAACAGGGACAGCAGGTGTCTTATGGAAACACGTCCCTAATGTTTTCCAGCAGTGCCGGAGATTCGAACTCTGGACCTCAGTGAGTGAGCTGAGTGCGCTAGCGATCGAACTACGGGATCTAAATCCGGCACTGCCTCAAGCTAATAATAACAACAAGCCGCTGTACGAAAGATCAAGTTCAATGAGGACAACTTTCAACTACTCAGATATGGAAAACTTAAAGAAATTAAAAATATATCAGGGTATACGACAAATTCTAACCATACAATAGAGCGAAAAAGTAATGTGAAGGACCTGGGAGTGATAATGTCAGAGGATCTCGCCTTCAAAGACCACAACAATGTATCTACCACATCTGCTAAGAAAATGATAGGATGGATAATGAGAACCTTCAAAACTAGGGATGCCAAGCCCATGATGATTCTCTTCAAATCGCTTGTTCTCTCTAGGCTGGAATACTGCTGTACACTAACGGCCACCTTCAAGGCTGGCGACATTGCTGACCTGGAGAGTGTACAAATAACTTTCACAGCACACATAAGTACGATAAGGCACCTAAATTACTGGGAACGATTGAAGGTCCTTGATCTGTATTCCCTGGAACGCAGGCGAGAGAGATACATGATAATATACACTTGGAAAATCCTAGAGGGATTAGTACCAAACCTGCACACGAAAATCACTCCCTATGAAAGCAAAAGACTCGGCAGGAGATGCAACATTCCCCCAATGAAAAGCAGGTGCGTCACGAGTACACTGAGAGACAACACAATAAGTGTCCAGGGCCCAAGACTGTTCAACTGCCTCCCAGCATACATAAGGGATATTACCAATAGACCCCTGGCTGTCTTCAAGCAGGCATTGGACAGGCACCTAAAGTCAGTACATGACCAACCAGGCTGTGGTTTGTACGTCAATCTGCGTGCGGCCAGCAGTAACAGCCTGGTTGATCAGACCCTGATCCACCATGAGGCCTGGTCTCAGATCGAGCCGCGGGGGCGTTGACCCCCGAAACCCTCTCCAGGTAAACACAGTCCACTGCTAGATAACACCTTCCCCTCCCCTACTCTTCAAAGACCTAAATCTACTTACTATACAAAACATTCACTAATACAGAGCAATAAATTATAATATTAATCCTGACCTGAAGCACTTCCTTGATAGTTGCAACAGGACCCATAGATATAATACTAGGCACAAAAATTTCAATGACATACCCCGTGTCCAGCTTAGCCTGTAAAAATTCGATATGCATTAAAGGACCCAAAATCTGAAACTTCCTGCCGGAAATCTCGAGAGCCACTCTCTCTCTATGCTAGGATCTTCAAAACTACCTTTATAAACACCTTCTCTCCCTAATTAAGTTTGCCTGAAATGCTCTGCATATTAAGGGGCTTTCTGCATTTACACCCAAATGTCATTTACCTCTGTACAAACAGTGTATCATGCTAGAATAAAGAATCTTTAATCTGTATTCGGTAAAGTTGGTGTTCCTGTCGTGGTAAGTTTAAGGCGTTGCAATGGAAAGAGCGCATGTGCAAACATTGCTACGGAAGGCGCACATGCGCAAATATATGCAACGATATGTTGATAAGTAAGACACATAGGCAACAGTTAGGTATCTTTATTCCGAAACGTTTCGCCTACACAGGAGGCTCCTTCAGTCAAGTACAGAGGAGGCAGCAGTAGAGATGTGAAGACGCTGTAATCAGTCCTTCACCCTCGAAAACGTAGTTTTGAGGTAGTCAGTCCCTCAGCCTGGAGTAGGTTTGTTGCACTGCCTCTCAATGATTACCTCCTTGTTTTTACTAGTGATCCCTGCCTCTTCCGTCGTCAACCTGTCAGATACAACAACAATCATGGAATCTTAGCACAGAGGGTATCTCCGCATCCTGCTGGGTATCTCCGCATCCTACTTGCTGGGTATCTCCGCATCCTACTTGCTGGGTATCTCCGCATCCTACTTGCTGGGTATCTCCGCATCCTACTTGCTGGTATCTCCGCATCCTACTTGCTGGGTATCTCCGCATCCTACTTGCTGGGTATCTCCGCATCCTACTTGCTGGGTATCTCCGCATCCTACTTGCTGGGTATCTCCGCATCCTACTTGCTGGGTATCTCCGCATCCTACTTGCTGGGTATCTCCGCATCCTACTTGCTGGGTATCTCCGCATCCTACTTGCTGGGTATCTCCGCATCCTACTTGCTGGGTATCTCCGCATCCTACTTGCTGGGTATCTCCGCATCCTACTTGCTGGGTATCTCCGCATCCTACTTGCTGGGTATCTCCGCATCCTACTTGCTGGGTATCTCCGCATCCTACTTGCTGGGTATCTCCGCATCCTACTTGCTGGGTATCTCCGCATCCTACTTGCTGGGTATCTCCGCATCCTACTTGCTGGGTATCTCCGCATCCTACTTGCTGGGTATCTCCGCATCCTACTTGCTGGGTATCTCCGCATCCTACTTGCTGGGTATCTCCGCATCCTACTTGCTGGGTATCTCCGCATCCTACTTGCTGGGTATCTCCGCATCCTACTTGCTGGGTATCTCCGCATCCTACTTGCTGGGTATCTCCGCATCCTACTTGCTGGGTATCTCCGCATCCTACTTGCTGGGTATCTCCGCATCCTACTTGCTGGGTATCTCCGCATCCTACTTGCTGGGTATCTCCGCATCCTACTTGCTGGGTATCTCCGCATCCTACTTGCTGGGTATCTCCGCATCCTACTTGCTGGGTATCTCCGCATCCTACTTGCTGGGTATCTCCGCATCCTACTTGCTGGGTATCTCCGCATCCTACTTGCTGGGTATCTCCGCATCCTACTTGCTGGGTATCTCCGCATCCTACTTGCTGGGTATCTCCGCATCCTACTTGCTGGGTATCTCCGCATCCTACTTGCTGGGTATCTCCGCATCCTACTTGCTGGGTATCTCCGCATCCTACTTGCTGGGTATCTCCGCATCCTACTTGCTGGGTATCTCCGCATCCTACTTGCTGGGTATCTCCGCATCCTACTTGCTGGGTATCTCCGCATCCTACTTGCTGGGTATCTCCGCATCCTACTTGCTGGGTATCTCCGCATCCTACTTGCTGGGTATCTCCGCATCCTACTTGCTGGGTATCTCCGCATCCTACTTGCTGGGTATCTCCGCATCCTACTTGCTGGGTATCTCCGCATCCTACTTGCTGGGTATCTCCGCATCCTACTTGCTGGGTATCTCCGCATCCTACTTGCTGGGTATCTCCGCATCCTACTTGCTGGGTATCTCCGCATCCTACTTGCTGGGTATCTCCGCATCCTACTTGCTGGGTATCTCCGCATCCTACTTGCTGGGTATCTCCGCATCCTACTTGCTGGGTATCTCCGCATCCTACTTGCTGGGTATCTCCGCATCCTACTTGCTGGGTATCTCCGCATCCTACTTGCTGGGTATCTCCGCATCCTACTTGCTGGGTATCTCCGCATCCTACTTGCTGGGTATCTCCACATCCTACTTGCTGGGTATCTCCGCATCCTACTTGCTGGGTATCTCCGCATCCTACTTGCTGGGTATCTCCGCATCTTACTTGCTGGGTATCTCCGCATCCTACTTGCTATCTCCTGGGCATGACCTACTTCCACTGGGAAGTCCCGCCTACCACTAACAATGTTATAGGACACGTGCAACAGGCAGCAGAAGCATTGGAGAATATAGAGACTATGTTATCAGTCTATCACTACTAGTAGGCCCCGCCTGTCCTCTCAAGATTATATGCGCCTCACTACTCATGTAAACCCCACATTGTAATATTAACAGAGAAATAAAGAATTTTATTTTTTTAATTTAATATATAAGCGCTGAAAGAGAAGTAGTGGTAGGAAGGTAGAGGATCCTCGGTGGAAGAGTACAAAGATGGAGGAGGAGAGGTAATGAAATCGAGAGGGCAGAAACTAGAGGCGAACTTGAGGATAATAAGTTTATTCAGGTACAGGTACACATAAATACAGTTATATAAATTGCCATACATAGCAGCATATGTGTAGGTCACCTAGGATATGTGTAGGTTACCTAGGATATGTGTAGGTCACCTAGGATATGTGTAGGTTACCTAGGATATGTGTAGGTTACCTAGGATATGTGTAGGTTACCTAGGATATGTGTAGGTCACCTAGGATATGTGTAGGTCACCTAGGATATGTGTAGGTTACCTAGCATTAGAAAGGTAGAGAAAAGCTGCAGAGGAAAACATATAAGTTTTGGAGGAGGAGGGGAATGAAGGTGGAAGAGGATGTGGAATGGTTAAACTGAATGAGGATGGGAGAGAAATAGAGACGGAAAGGATTAAGTAAAGATAAAAATAGAGAATGGTTGGGGATAAAAGACGGAGGGCACAGAGGTGGAGGATGAGAATAAGGAAGGGTAACGTAAAGCCCTTGAGTGTAACAACAGACCCTTGCACTTAGCTAACAGCTAGGTTAGCTAAGCTCACACAAACTCCCAAACACATGTACAGAAAAGAAACCTGCGATGGCCGGGAATCGAACCCGGGTCAACTGCTTGGAAGGCAGCTATGCTCACCACTATACCACCATCGCTTTTCGATGATTTTCTCCAACTTTCTTTTCTTTATGTAATGCAAATGCAAATTAAATAATTTATTATGAAGAATTAGTGCTCCAACGCGAGACTTAGAAGATGACCCGCTCAGTGACTCCTTGGAGCAAGCATAGCTAATACCATACGTCATTCGGAAAATTTGTCATAGATGGTTAATAATTCAGAATAACCATAGAAAGGCAAGCAGTGTGGATTATATCAGTTAAAATCCAAACAGCGCCTCCCGGGACTAATGACAGCTGACAGACGACTTGACTCCTAGCTAGGGTATCTAATTATTATTAGTAGAACAGGAGCAACACGTGTTTGGGAAGTTGCCCATTCGTATCTCCTTGCTCAGGATTAAACCTGAACCTATTATATATAAGTTGAACGCTTCTCTGTTGGCCCAGGGTGAGGGGAAAGATGTAGTCGTAGACCATGGTGCCATGGTATCTACTGACCCTTGATGCATAACAGGTGTGTATACAGTAGAACATATATAACCCCTTAAATGTAGTAGTTGCGAAATAGTTATAATCATAACCATAATTTTTAAAGGTGTTGACTGGTAAGCTAGCGGAAAGGCCTCGGTCAGATGACCAAAACCTCTAGGTGTGGGTCATCACATGACTGAGACCCGCGTCAGGAAACACTTGTCCTGTTTCCTGACAAATCTTACCTAACCTAACTTCACTGTAAATGAGTCTATAGTGTATGAACAGTGACATCGATGCGGGTGTACTTAAGGTTAGGTAAGATTCGTCAAGGAGCAGGACAGTGGAGAAATGGTCTGGTGGTACCGACAAGATGTGGAAAGATATACTTATGTTCAGTTCAGGAGATTTATTAAAGGAAACGTTTCTCCACTAGCGACAAAATGTTTCCTTTAATAAATGTCCTGAACTATACATAAGTACAGGACAATTGTTTCCTGAGTTGGGTCTTAGTCATATGACTCACCACTGGAAGCTTTTGGTCATCTAACCGAGGCCTTCCAATGGCTTACCCCTCCACCCCGTTAAAAATTAAATTATTTATTAAAAATCAAGATAGTCAGCGGGTGTCCGCCGATGATGAAACTAACTCCGCTAAAACTCAGTTCACTCAAAAACTCAGCTTTCTTGTAATTACCAATCTGTGGCTTCAGCAGTAGTGACCAGACGCTGCATTTACAGTACATGTGTGTTTTTTATCAGTATTAATAGTAATTTGTCTATCATATTTGTCGATGTGTATGTATACATGTATGCACGCGTATATATGTATGAATGTGTATATATGTAAGTACATGAAGGACTGGGAAGGGTAGATGTGGATGCCTGGGGATCCACTTCAGCAAATTACCAAAAGCCAATAATAACTCAAGAAAAAGCGGCTGTATGAATAATTACCCGGTCTAGTGCTAGACAACACTCTCTCACTCTTCAAAAGTTTAAACTTATTCAGCATATATAATACTCTCTCACACTGTTGTACATAATACATATACAGGACAATCAATTCTAATATTAATCCTGTTCAGAAACTTTATCTTGATGGCTGCAACAGCACACATAGGTATAATACTAGACACAAAAATCTCTATGATATTCTCCATGTCCTACTCAACCTATGTAAAAACTCAATGCGCATAAAAGGCCCTAAAAATTGGAACTCTTTGCCTGAAGATTCCAAAGGTTCCCTATCAGTCATCCACTTCACTCTTAAAAATCACTTCCTTAATGTGACCCTGAGAGCAATTTACTGTGTCAAACAAATCCTGAAATATTGTTATTCATCCAATTCTGTCGTGTTCTTTTCCCAGCTGTCCTTCAACTCTCATATATTAGTACATACAAATTCAAATTTATTTCTTTGCATAGTATACAATGTGAGATTTACATGTTATAAAATATTGTTAAGCACAAATAAAGTCACTATCATGGCTGAGCATTTCGGGTAGACAGGTGTATATAATATCTCGTCATATTTTGTATTAATTCAGGTAACTAGTTTCACTCTTGTTGTAATTTTTAATTAGAATTATTATTTTGAATTAACTGAAGAATTTTAATATAGTATAATCTAAGTGTTCTTATTCTCATGTACGTTGCGATGATTTTTATCATATCAAATTTAGGCCGATACCGATACTTTTCGTATATTTTTTATTTTTAAAATTATAATGACTCTACTCAATATATAAGGGGATGCTTATTGCACAATGAGTATTGAATAACACAGGAAGATTAAATATTAAATAGCTTAATTTCTTTGAGATAACAATGTATCATAATTCATTATTAATTACAGGCTCCCCCGTGAGGCTGACAAATTGTAGAAAAAAAAAATTCTGAATTTATCTCCATACTACTGGACCACTACGACAAGGTCCTGGATGCTCTAGAAGATAAACAGAATGCAGATGTTATATACACGGATTTTGCAAAAGCCTTTGACAAGTGTGACCATGGTGTAATAGCACACAAAATGCGTGATAAAGGCATAACAGGAAAAGTTGGTAGATGGATCTATAATTTCCTAACACGTAGAACACAAAGAGTAGTAGTCAACAGAGTAAAGTCTGAGGCAGCTAATGTGAAAACCTCTGTTCCACAAGGCACAGTACTTGCTCCCATCCTATTCCTCATCCTCATATCAGACATTGACAGGGATATAAGCCACAGTGCTGTGTCTTCCTTTGCAGATGACACCCGAATCTGTATGACAGTGTCCACCGTTGAAGACACTGCAAGACTCCAAGCAGACATAAACCAAATCTTTAAATGGGCTGCAGAAAACAATATGAAGTTCAATGATGAGAAATTTCAATTACTCAGATACGGAAAACGTGAAGAAATTAAAATCTCATCGGAGTACAAAATTAATTCCAACCACACAATAGAGCGAAAAACTAATGTCAAAGACCTGGGAGTGATCATGTCAGAGGATCTCACCTTCAAGGACCATAACAATGTAGCAATTGCATCTGCTCGAAAAATGACAGGATGGATAATGAGAACCTTCAAAACCAGGGATGCCAAGCCCATGTTGACACTTTACAGATCGCTTGTTCTATCTAGGCTGGAATATTGCTGCACACTAACTGCACCTTTCAAGGCGGGTGAAATTGCTGACCTTGAAAATGTGCAGAGAACCTTCACCGCACGCATAAGTGCGATAAACCACCTCAACTACTGGGAACGCTTGAAGTTCCTAAACCTGTACTCTCTAGAACGCAGGCGGGAGAGATACATTATTATATACACATGGAAAATTCTCGAGGGCTTAGTACCAAACTTGCACACAAAAATCACTCCGTACGAAAGCAAAAGACTCGGCAGGCGATGTAACATCCCCCAATGAAGAGCAGGGGTGCCACTAGCACGTTGAGGGACAACACAATAAGTGTTAGGGGCCCAAGATTGTTCAACTGCCTCCCAGCATACATCAGGGGGATTACCAACATGCCCCTGGCTGTCTTCAAGCAGGCACTGGACAGGCACCTCAAGTCGGTACCGGATCAGCCGGGCTGTGGTTCGTACGTTGGACTGCGTGCGGCCAGCAGTAACAGCCTGGTTGATCAGGCTCTGGTCCAACAGGAGGCCTGGTCACAGACCGGGCCGCGGGGGCGTTGACCCCTGGAATTCTCTCCAGGTAGACTCCAGGTAGATATATAGTAATCTGATGAAAACATAATCAGAAGTCAATCACGAAAATAAAAATCTGAATAATTTCCTGTTACATTAAACATGAGACTGTCAATTGAGAACTTTATCTTTGTTTTTGTTTTGAAAACTGAAAAAAATGTACCTTACTGTAATAAATAGAAATTCCAAGTCTAAAATTATAGTTCAGAACTTAACAGATACATTTCTATTATATAGTTCAATTTTTTTAAACTCTGATCAAAAACACTGAAAAACATACAGTAATCTAATAGCTGAAAATAAAAATAAACAGTATGCATATATACATTAATAGCTAAAATTAACTATATGTAACTCGACTCACGAAATCGTAATGACACGATTGCAAACAAACCATACCACGGGTGGGGTTCGAACCCGCGGTTGACGGCTTTGAAGGGGACTTGAGCTAGAGTTCGTCACGGCCATGCTAGCGGGAGATTCGTCTGTAAAAACTTGCATTTGTGGACACAGTGGTGCCTATGCTAACCTTCCTATGGTGTAGAAATATACCTAGTTGGATGAATCTTATGAAGCTAGCTGGCCCAGTGGCTTACGCGACGGTCTGGAGTTTTGAGACTCTGTGACCGCGGGTTCGAACCCCACCCGTGGTATGGTTTGTTTGCAATCGTGTCATTACGATTTCGTGAGTCATGTTGACGGCTTTGAAGGGGACTTGAGCTAGAGTTCGTCACGGCCATGCTAGCGGGAGATTCGTCTGTAAAAACTTGCATTTGTGGACACAGTGGTGCCTATGCTAACCTTCCTATGGTGTAGAAATATACCTAGTTGGATGAATCTTATGAAGCTAGCTGGCCCAGTGGCTTACGCGACGGTCTGGAGTTTTGAGACTCTGTGACCGCGGGTTCGAACCCCACCCGTGGTATGGTTTGTTTGCAATCGTGTCATTACGATTTCGTGAGTCATGTTGACGGCTTTGAAGGGGACTTGAGCTAGAGTTCGTCACGGCCATGCTAGCGGGAGATTCGTCTGTAAAAACTTGCATTTGTGGACACAGTGGTGCCTATGCTAACCTTCCTATGGTGTAGAAATATACCTAGTTGGATGAATCTTATGAAGCTAGCTGGCCCAGTGGCTTACGCGACGGTCTGGAGTTTTGAGACTCTGTGACCGCGGGTTCGAACCCCACCCGTGGTATGGTTTAACTATATGTATTTCGGGCGTTGCTTGATCCGTGGAAGGTATCCCGTATTCCATAAAACCAGTACTGACCTTGTGCCTCAATGCATGTGACTGGAATAGTGCAGAGTGCGGCATAAGTTCATAAAACAGTTATATATTAGTGTTAAAGATTTGAATTGAATCAGAAGTGACATTCATAAGTCATTATATGGAAGCTAATATCCAAATTTCTTCATTAAAACTGTAAACTAGGACATATACGGTCCACATCTAATTCAAACCTTTCAAAGAGACCAATATCCTAAAATGAACAAGTATATTAACCTTGAAGTCGCTCAGAAGTAGCATTATCACGCTTTGAGCATGGAAACCTTGAAGCCAGTCATATGCACCAGTATTTCAATTTTTACATTTTCGTCCAGAAAAGCGACATGGAACCTACGCTGGCCAAAATCAATCCAAGCCAGTTTTTAAGAAAGTTTTATGTGGATGATGAATGTAACAGTCTGCCTAGAAACATACAAATGTTTAAATCACAACCAAAATTTCGCCTTAAATTATATTGATGCCTTAGTCACACAGCACACTCTTTTGCAAATTATGTATGTTGATGGTTGTGTTCAGCAATCCAGTGGTGCATCTGGTAGTGCTGCTGTCATACGGAGTGATGGCTCTCATATAGGAATTGAAGAATGCGTCAATAATTGGGCTTCTGCCCTTCAAGCCTAAAATTGTAATCTGCCCCTTGATAAATTAGACACTCCTGTTCTTCACGATTCTCCTTTGTATGGACTGATGAAGCCACTGTGTGGCGAAACGTTTCCTCAATAAAGATACCCAAGTGTTGCATATGTGTCTAATTTATCAACTTGTCGGTTCTCTGAACCATTCATCTACAATCTGCCCCTTCCTTGAAGGCATATGACTACCAAAGCGTCAGTTCTATCATACCTCTGAAGAACAGGTGTACTCTGATGCCATTGATGCCACGGAGGGCCCGGGTTCGATTCCCGGCGGGTGGAAACATTTTGAGGTGTTTCCTTACACCTGTTGTCATGCTTCACCTAGCAGCAAATAGGTACCTGGGTTGTTAGTCGACTGGTGTGGGTCGCATCCTGGGGGACAAGATTAAGAACCCCAATGGAAATAAGACAGACAGTCCTCGATGACGCACTGACTTTCTTGGGTTATCCTGGGTGGCTAACCTTCCGGGGTTAAAAATCCGAAGAAATCTTATCTTATTTATAATCCTACTATACCTGTGCCTGACTTCTGACACAAGCATGCCACAACTGAGACTCAAAGAGTTAAGAGCATTTATGGATGATAGAAAAATCAATTTCAGTTGAGGTGTCAACCTTGGATACATGGACGCACTGACACCATCCAGTCCATCTATCATCACTCTATCATGCAGGAGGAGCCACATGTCTATGGTACTTCCAACAAAATAAGCAGACTCTTGGATGTCACTACCGCCCGGCTCCGGCTGGGTTACTAGTATCTTTGGACTATTGCCACATTATTTTAAAAAAGACACGTGAGCAAACAAAGGACATATTTATTAGAAAACGTTTCGGTCCTGGGAAGTTGATCATTTGATGACGTCCTAGTGCTTTCTGACGTGCATTTTTAAACCAGTTTGTCAGTATCAATTAAGTAAGTTTATTTAGGCATCCATAAATGTTCTCAACTCATTAAGTATAAATTGTAGCATGCTTGTGTCAGAAGCCAGACACAGGCATGGTAGGATTGTGGACAGTGGAGTCAGAGTGCACACGCTGTGGATTCCATCTCACATTGGTCTTCAGATGCATGATAGAACTGAGGAATTGGCTAAGTTATACTCTTTCAAAGAGGGAGTAGATTACATTCTTGGGCTGTCAGTTAGCAGTTTGAGAACAATAATACAAAAAGAACTTCAACTTAACTTTATTGACTTAAGACTCAGGGATATTGACACCAGTCAGTCCATCTATCATCATTCTATATGCAGGAGGAGCCACATGTCTATGGCGCTTCCAACAAAATAAGCAAACTCTTGGATGTCACTACCGCCCGCCTCCGGCTGGGTTACAAGTATCTTTGGCAGGTTAAATCACCACTACCAGATGTAGACTAAACGAAATGTAAACTTTGCCAGATGGACTATTGTCACACCCTGCGTCATTATGTACTGGAGTGCGATAAAATTAATGAATTCAGAGACAACTCACTCAGAAATGTTCAAGAAATGGCAAAGTATTTTATCCACAGTAGTATATTAGAAACCATTCTGGAAAAATACCCTGACTTTGCTCACTCTAAATAAAGCATTACCACGTGAGTTAGTTAGTTACCATTTTGTCCTAGGCACATGTCGATTAGACACTAGGCCTGTTGTATGTATGTGTGTGTGTAACGAAACACTTCGAAATGTTTCAGCCCCGCCGGGAATTGAACCAGGGCCCTCCGTGCGTGAAGCAAGAGCGGTAGCCACCATGCCATCGGGGTGAGTGTGTGTGTGTGTGTGTACTCACCTATTTGTACTTACCTTTTTGTGGTTGCAGGGGTCGATTCATAGCTCCTGGCCCCACCTCTTCACTGATTGCTACTAGGACCTCTCTCTCCCTTCTCCATGAACTTTATCAAACCTCGTCTTGAAGCTATGTATCGTTCCTGCCTCCACTACATCACTTTCTAGGCTATTCCACTTCCTGACAACTCTATGACTGAAGAAATATTTTCTAACATCCCTTTGACTCATAGGATTCTTCAGCTTCCAATTGTGACCCCTTGTTTCTGTGTCCCATCTCTGGAACATCCTGTCTTTGTCCACCTTGTCAATTCCTCACAGTATTTTATATGTCGTTATTATGTCTCCCCTGACCCTCCTGTCCTCCAGTGTCGTCAGGCCGATTTCCCTTAACCTTCCTCCATAGGACAATCCCCTTAGCTCTGGGACTAGTCTTGTTGCAAACCTTTGCACTTTCTCTAATTTCTTGACGTGCTTTACCAGGTGTGGATTCCAAACTGGTGCTGCATACTCCAATATGGGCCTGACGTATGTGGTGTACAGAGTTTTGAACGATTCCTTACCGAGGTATCGGAACTCTATTCTCAGGTTTGCCAGTCGTCCATATGCTGCAGCAGTTATCTGATTGATGTGCTCTGTATTATACTCACTCCAAGATGTTGTTCTTTGAGTGAGGTTTGCAGTCTTTTGCCACCTAGACTATACTCTGTCTGCGGTCTTCTTTGCCCTTCCCCGATCTTCACGACTTTGCATTTGGCTGGGTTAAATTCGAGAAGCCAGTTGCTGGGCCAGGTGTCCAGCCCATCCAGGTCTCTTTGAAGTCCTGCCTGATCCTCATCTGATTTAATTCTCCTCATTAACTTCACATCATCTGCGAACAGGGACACTTCTGAGTCTATCCCTTCCGTCATGTCATTCACATATACCAAGAATAGCACTGGTCCTAGGACTGACCCCTGTGGGACCCCGCTCGTCACAGGCGCCCACTGTGATACCTCATCACGTACCATGACCCGTTGTTGTCTCCCTGTCAGGTATTCTCTGATCTATTGCAGTGCCCTTCCTGTTATACACGCCTGATCCTCTAGATTCTGCACTAATCTCTTGTGAGGAATTGTGTCGAAGGCCTTCTTGTAATTCAAGAAAATGTGTAGGCCTATCCGTTCCCTAGTGATTTTCCTGGTGCCGTAAATGATGAAATGATGACTAAGACCTGTGGTAATGACGCCTGACTGACTAATGTTCTCAGAGCGGTTGCAAAGTATGTGGTCAATTAGGGTGGCTGAGAACTGTGTGATCCGGGTTGGTGTATTAATTAGTTGGTGTAACTATTTAAATCCAGAATTTGCTTATACCTTTTACATAGCCCATTATTTTGCTGTTGAAAACAGATATTGAAGTCTCCCATTATTACTGTCTCGCAATTGTTATCAAGTCCGGACAAGACTCGAAAAGTTCTCTAAGAACTGGTCATGGGTGGGAGGGCGGTAACTAGTTCCTACTAAGATGGGTTTGGTCATGGGAAGCAACACTTCAAACCATAGAATCTCCAGTTTATTGTCATTTAAATCAGGTCTTGGATTATAGGCTAAGTCATTTCTTATGCAGGCACATACTCCACCACCTTTTCTATTCTATTCTATTCCTATACATTTTAATATACATTATTGCTTACTGATATAAAAGTTAGGTAATTGAAGTGATTAACATTAATTAGATTGATAATAGTGAGGTAATACAAAACATATAACAATATTACAATTAGTTAATTTATTAATGGGAATGGTTTTATCTCGGCACGATACAGTGTTTCTATAAAAGCAAATTGTTTTACTCATCAACAACTGTATTTCAGAACTTGTACTTTTCTACAATGATAATAATTTATAAAACGGCGATTGGAACCTGAATAAAGTTAGTTACGGTAATAATAAAGTATTAACAAAATATTGGTGTGGATGTTAGTAAAGTTTGGTGCGTTTCATGCAGTGTGAGAGGAGTGTGGATGGTGCGTGTCATCCATCTTTCTGGTGATGGTCGTCCACACAGCCCAACACCATGGATCAGGTAACTCCCTGTTTTTTAAACATTTCTCGCCATCACACCCCGCCAAGTGGTTCAGAAGTTGTAATAACACTGCATTTTTAACCAAGGTCAGGGGAGACTATAGACATTTGGGATTTTTAATTAGTTCATCATGTTTTTCAGTGTTTATAGTGTTTGGTTCCCAGGGAGGGCGACAATAAACACGTGTTTATATTCACATTCAATTAATAACTTTCTTTATTTAGTGGTAACATTATCCATTTAGTAACGGCATTATTCACTTAGTAAAAGCATTAAGGTGTTTACAATTAAGCTAACCGATACATAGGCCTATGTTGCTCTTGTTTATTGAATTAGGACGATTTTTTTTTCTACATATTATTGTATGTGCAGTAGTTTTGTCTATCCTGTCAAGGAAGGTTACTTGATCCCGTAGAGGGGGGGGAGGAGGGTCTCGATCCGAGGAATGTGAACTGTTCACTCCTTCCATGGATCAAAACTGGCAATCATTCCCTAGACGCTGTTTAATGCGTAAGAATAAGAACGTTGAAAGGGTTCTGTAATTCATTGTATTGGTGGGTTCAGAATGTCTACTTACCTACCTGGAGGGTCAACACCCCCACGACCCAGTCTGTGACCAGGCCTTGCAGTGGATGAGGACCTAATCAACCAGGCTGTTGCTGCTGGCTGCATGCAGTCCAACGTACACACCACAGCCCAGCTGGTCAGGTAATGACTAGGTATCTGTGTAGCTCCCTCTGGAAGACAGCTAGGGGTCTATTGATAATTCTCCTCATGTATACTAAGAGGCAGTTGAAGAGTCTTGGGCCCCCTGACACTTATTATCTTAATACATTGTTCCCTTTCTTTTCGTGTTCTGTCTCGATTGAGGTACAGTTGTTGATATTCCTGAGATTCTTTTAACATTGGCTTCTGTTGTAGTATCCTGTTCCTTACCACTTCCGTCTTGAATGTCAATTTGATTGGGGTATGTTGCACTGCATGCTGAGTCTTGCTTTTGTAGGGAGTGATTTATGTGCAGATTTGAGACTAGTCCCTCTAGGATTTTCCAGATGTAAATTACGATGTCTCTCTCTCGCCTGCTTTCCAAGGAATGCAGGTCAAGGGACTTTAACCATTCCCAAAAACTGAGGTGCTTGACTGTACTTACATGTACCAACAGAAAGTTGGCATAAATGGGGAGACATCAAAGTGGGGAAGCGTTACAAGCAGTGTTCCTCAGTGGTCAGTGTTGAGTCCTGGTCCTATGTTGTCCACATAGTGGTCGGAGAAGTGGCAGATGCAGTTTAACATAGACAAATGCAAAGTTCTAAGCGTTGGAAAGGTAAATAATTATGATACTTATAAACTAAATAATGTAGATCTGGTTAGCAGTAATCTAAAGCCAAGACAACAGTGCGTAAGTTTTTGAAATACTGCAAAGCGAATAGAATTCTTGGCTTCATTCATTCATTTATTCATTCTGGTCGCCGTATTACAGAACGGATATAAATGTGCTTAAAAACGTAGAAGAGGATGACAGAGATGATCCCATGTATGTATTAGAAATCTTTCCTACTAGGATAGACAGAGGGCCCTGAATCTGAGCTCTTTAGAAAGGCATAGAATTAGGAGATATGATTGAGGTGTATAAATGGAAAATGGGAATAAATGAAAGGAATGTAAATAATGTGCTAAAAGTATCTAGCCAAGACAGGACTTGTAGCAATGGTTTCAAGTTGGAAAAATTTAGATTCAGAAAAGATATAGGAAAGCACTGGTTGGGTAATAAGAGTTATGGATGAGTGGAACAAACGTCCAAGTAGCGTCATTGAAGCTAAACCCTTTTGTAGTTTCAAAAATAGGTTAGATAAATACATGAGTGGGTGTGGGTGGGTGAGAGTTGGACCTGATTAGCTTGTGCTAATGGGTCTGATGTGATGCTCCTTCCTTTCTTGGGTGGATGGGGCTTGGACCTGAAGAGCTTGGGCCAGTGGCTTAGGCCAGTAGGGGACTTGGACCTGCCTCGCATGGACTAGTAGGCCTATGCAGTGCTCCTCCTTTCTTATGTTATTGACTTTGCACATCCTGTTGGTCTGGTGGCTAGAGCTCTCGCTTCACACACGGAGGGCCCGGGTTCGATTCCCAGCGGGTAGAAACATTTCGACGTGTTTCCTTACACCTGTTGTCATGTTCACCTAGCAGCAAATAGGTACCTGGGTTGTTAGTCGACTGGTGTGGGTCGCATCCTGGGGGACAAGATTAAGGACCCCAATGGAAATAAGACAGTCCTCGATGACACACTGACTTTCTTGGGTTATCCTGGGTGGCTAACCTTCCGGGGTTAAAAATCCGAAGAAATCTTATCTTATCTTTTATAATTATACATATTTTCCTAGCAGATGTGATAATAATATTGTGATCTTTAAAAATGAGATATCCTCTTGACAATGTCACTCCCAAGTCCTTCACATTAGTTTTCCATTCTATTGTGTGGTTGGAATATGTTTTATACTCTGATATACTTTACTTAATCAAATTTTCCATAGTGGAGTAATTGGAAGTTGTCCTCATTGAGCTTCATATTGTTTTTCTGTGGCCCATTGGAAGACTTATTTTATATCTACTTGGAGATTTACTGTGTCCTCAGTGGATGACATTTTCATGCAAATTTTAGTATCGTCAACAAAAGAAGACAGTTCTATGGATTACATCTCAGACTGTCAGATGTGAGGATGAGGATAGGGATGGGAGTGGGTACTGTACCTTGTCAAACAGAGCGTTTCACTGTAGCCTCCTTTGGTTTTGTTTACTAGTACTCTTTGTGTTCTGTTGGATAATGCTGTATATAGTAATAGAATGATACGTATTCAAGGGTAACGAATAGGCTTAATATCAATATTCATACATTAATGCATTTATATTGTTGGATAGTACAGTGGTACCCCGGATTTTGTCAATAATACGTTCCAGAAGGCTGTTTGAGTGATATTACCGAATGAATTTGTTCCCATAAGGACGAATGTAAATTAGATTAGTCAGTTTCAGACCCCCAAAAATACACTTAGAAAAATACTCTTAATTGTTCGAGTTGGGAGCTGTTCGAAATCCGGGGTACCACTGTATATTGCAATAATCAAAGTTGATGCATTTATCATGAATATTGTGAGGATAAATAATAAAATTTGCAACTAATCATACATGTTAATATATGCACAGGATTGCTTGCCATTAACTTTACTAAATTTGTGTACGGAATTATCAATTAGCAGGAAAATATCAGACTTCTGACCAGTTGGTGACTTACGAATGTCGGTGGAATTACTGGCATTCACCATAGTGCTGCATGTCCCATATGGGTTTAACACTTAGTTTTTTAATATACTGTAATAAATACAGCCTCTCCTCACTTAGCGACGTACTCGTTTACCGACGACTCAGACTTACGACAGGCAGAACCCATTTGCATACCTAAATAATGTATATTAGAGCTGATTTCCTCTATTCTGTTTATTACAATATACTGCTGTATAAACATTTAAAAATATACCAAAAATGTTATAAATGGTGCAAAGGTGATATTTAAACAATATCAAAGATGGTTGACAAACCCACTAACATTATAGTATTCTCTTCACTTAGCGACAAATTCATTTACCGACGTGGTCTTAGGAACGGAACTCCGTCGTTAAGTGAGGAGAGACTGTAATGTGGGTCAATAAGCCCGCTTCAGTGCTCTTTTACTTCTTGGTTTAGTTTGAACTTCTAGAATCTAGTTTTCTATAGTGTATATTACCATTATAATTGTTTAAAAGTCTGCATCATTATTTGGCTAGGATTACTGACTTGAATAGAATTACTTTATTTAATCGAATTCAAGTTTTTAGGAATATCAGTGGGTAACTTTAACTTTTGCATAGATTGTGATTGAGACTGACCCCTTTCAGGGTCCAGAGGCCAAATCTCAGGGTGGCAGCCAGGGTCCAAGAATTTTCAATTTTTTTTTTTATTTTTCTTATGAAATGGTAGAGAATTTTTTTTCTGAAGGTAATAAAGCAAAAAGTACGAAAATTGACGAAATTGTGCTCACAAATTTTGATGTTTCAACAATAGTTACACATCAGCGATTTTGACTCCCATTTTAGGCCAATTACCTTATTCCAGTTGACCAAATTCTTAGCTATTTAGCTAGTATTACTTCAATTTTATCAGTTGACCACAAGAAAGCACCCAGTCAACTGTTTCAACTACCTAATAAAGTGATTGGAAATTGGTAATTTAGCCAATTTAACACAAAGTTCAAAAAATTCCGATTTCAAAATAGGATCCAGAATAAATAATGCAGGCATTCCTGACACTAAACTAACATTTCCTCTGTTCATTAGTTACGTTTTCAGGCTTTACAAATGAATTCCATTTTTATTTTTTATTCACAATGAATTTTTATTCACACCAAAAAATAGAAGATTTACTGTTATGCAATGTTGTAATTAATTGTATAAATAATATCAGCACATTCATGAACGTATATTAGACCCACCAGCTGACGCGTATTACTTGTGATGACATTTGTTTACTCTTGATCATCGGCAAAAATTGAACATTTCCGCTACTTTGAGCTCCCTTAAGGTTTACTATACTAATAGCAGGAGTGTAAGAAATAAGATAGATGAGTTAAGATTAATTGCAAGTGCAGGAAACATAGATATTATTGCTATAACAGAGACCTGGCTCAATCTGAAAGATAGAGAGTTGCCTTCTGAATGTCACATAAGAACATAAGAAAGAAGGAACACTGCAGCAGGCCTACTGGCCCATGCGAGGCAGGTCCAAATCTTGATAGGGAGTGCAGTAAACTTCTATGGGATGAAATTCGTAAGGCATCTACATATGAAAATGTTGTGCTAATGGGAGATTTCAACTTTAGACAAATTGACTGGAGCAATTTGACAGGAAATCTAGAGTCAAGTGACTTTCTTGATACGATTCAGGATTGTTTTTTGAAACAGTTGGTGACAGAACCAACTAGAGGAAATAACCTGCTAGACTTGGTTCTTGCCAGCAGGGAATCGCTAATTAATAATCTTGAGGTTAATGATGAGCTTGGGGAAAGTGATCACAAATCACTCAGTTTTAATATATCATGGAATTACCCTACTAATGGAAATCAAGTCTCTGTCCCTGACTTCTGCCTGGCTGATTTCATAGGACTGAAAAATTACCTGGGTAGGCTGAACTGGAATGACCTGACAGTGGGTCAGGTAGGTGGTGATTGCCAATATGACGTTTTTCAGAGAATAGTTCTAGCTGCTCAGACAGCTTATGTTCCTAATAGGGAAATCAGATCAAACAAAAATGATCCTAAGTGGATGAACAATAGATTAAAATATCTCATTGGTCAAAAGAGAGGCATATATAGGCGAATCAAAGAGGAGAGGGGCAATTAAGTAATCAATATATTCAGTTAAAAGAGAAATAAAAAGGGAATAAGAAAAGCAAAAAGAGACTATGAGGTTAAAGTTGCAAGAGAATCGAAGACTAACCCAAAAGGATTTTTTCAGGTATACAGAAGTAAGATTAGGGACAAGATAGGCCCACTCAAAAGTTACTCAGGTCAGCTCACCGACAGTGATAAGGAAATGTGTAGAATGTTTAACACGTACTTCCTCTCAGTTTTTACACAGGAAGATACTAGCGATATTCCAGAAATAATTAATTATGTAGAACAGGATGATAGTAAACTATGCACATTAGGGTCACAAGTGACATGGTCCTTAGACAAATAGATAAATTAAAACCTAACAAATTCCCAGGCCCTGATGAACTGTATGCAAGGGTTCTAAAGGAATGTAAAGAGGAGCTTAGCAAACCTATGGCTAATCTTTTCACCATATCACTGCAAACTGGCATGGTGCCAAATAAGTGGAAAATGGCAAATGTAATACCTATTTTCAAAGCAGGTGACAGGTCCTTAGCTTCGAACTATAGACCAATAAGCCTAACCTCCATAGTGGGAAAATTTATGGAATCAATAATTGCCGAGGCAATTCGCAGCCATCTTGAAAAGCATAAATTAATCAACGAATCTCAGCACGGTTTTACAAAAGGGCATTCCTGCAATACAAATTTAATAACTTTTTTCACTAAGGTGTTTGAGGAGGTAGATCATGGTAATGAATATGATATTGTGTATATGGACTTCAGTAAGGCTTTTGATAGAGTCCCACATCAGAGACTATTGAGGAAAATTTAGACACACGGAATAGGAGAAATTTTTTCCTGGATAGAGGCATGGTTGACAAATAGGCAGCAGAGAGTTTGCATAAATGGAGAGAAATCAGAGTGGGGAAGCGTCACGAGCGGTGTTCCACAGGGGTCGGTATTGGGCCCCTTGTTGTTCACAATCTACATAAACGACATAGATGAGGGGATAAATAGCGACATAAGCAAGTTTGCCGATGACACCAAAATAGGCCGTCCAATTCATTCAAATGAGGACATTAGAGCACTCCAGGAAGATTTGAATAGACTGATGCAGTGGTCGGAGAAGTGGCAGATGCAGTTTAATATAGATAAATGCAAAGTTCTAAATATTGGACAGGACAATAACCATGCAACATATAAACTAAATAATGTAGATCTTAATACTACTGATTGCGAAAAGGATTTAGGAGTTCTGGTTAGCAGTAATCTAAAACCTAGACAGCAGTGCATAAGTGTTCGCAATAAAGCGAACAGAATCCTTGGCTTCATATCAAGAAGCATAAATAATAGGAGTCCTCAGGTTGTTCTTCAACTCTATATATCCTTGGTTAGGCCTCATCTAGATTATGCTGCACAGTTTTGGTCACCGTATTACAGAATGGATATAAATGCTCTGGAAAACGTACAAAGGAGGATGACTAAGTTGATCCCATGTATCAGAAATCTTGCCTATGAGGATAGACTGAGGGCCCTGAATCTGCACTCTCTAGAAAGGCGTAGAATTAGGGGGGATATGATTGAGGTGTATAAATGGAAAACAGGAATAAATAAAGGTGATGTAAATAGCGTGCTAAAAATATCTAGTATTGACAGGACTCGCAGCAATGGCTTTAAGTTGGATAAATTCAGATTCAGGAAGGATATAGGATAGCATTGGTTTGGTAATAGAGTTGTCAATGAGTGGAACAAACTCCCGAGTACAGTCATAGAGGCTAAAATGTTGTGTAGTTTTAAAAATAGGCTAGATAAATATATGAGTGGGTGTGGGTGGGTGTGAGTTGGACCTGACAAGTTTGTGCTACTAGGTCAGATGCCGTGCTCCCTCATTAAGTGAATGTAACCTGACCTGGCTGCGTCGGGGCATTGGCTTAAGCCAGTGGGAAACTTGGACCTGCCTCGCATGGGCCAGTAGGCCTGCCGCAGTGTTCTTTCTTATGTTCTTATGTTTCAAATCATTTTCATTACTAAAAACTAATCAAAATCATCTCTATTTCTGTAATAAGTCGCTGTTTTAATCCAAAATTACGGTTGCAGTTTTTTTATCTCTTTATGCAATGTGTGCTGCAGATTTGTTTTATGATGTGCACACTTACCACATAGATGTGTTCTCTCATATCTAGGCCCAAATTTACCACTCACAGGTTATCTGAGTGAGCTGAGCTCAAGCTGTAGTTCTACAGCTTGGACCCTGGCTTCAAAGTCGTAGAACTACGGGACGGACCCTGAAAGGGTTAAGCTGCATGGCAATTTTTACAGTATAATGTGTAATGCATTATTCAGAGATCTTTAATTCATAGGAGACATTTAGGAATTTGGCAGTAGATCAAAGCATAAAAGACTGTAATGGGTACATATATTATATTCATATAAACATGATTGGTGGG
>WNWK01017552.1:0-42191 GCA_009830355.1 Cherax destructor | reverse complement strand
GCTCCCCAGTGAACTCCCTTTTAGCTCACTAGTTAACTCCCTTTGGCTCACTAGTGAACTCCTTGTGCTCACTAGTGAACTCCTTGTGCTCACTTATGAACTCCCTTTGGCTCACTAGTGAACTCCTTTTGAAACTCACTAGTGAACTACCTTTACTAGGGGAACTCCCTTTTAGCTCACTAATGAACTCCTTGGCTCACTGGTGAACTACCTTGAACTCACTAGTGAACTACCTTGTAGCTCACTAGTGAACTACCTTGTAGCTCACTAGTTAACTACCTTGTAGCTCACTAGTGAACTACCTTGTAGCTCACTAGTGAACTACCTTGTAGCTCACTAGTGAACTACCTTGTAGCTCACTAGTGAACTCCTGTAACTCACTAGTGAACTACCTTGTAGCTCACTAGTGAACTACCTTGTAGCTCACTAATGAACTACCTTGTAGCTCACTAGTGAACTACCTTGTAACTCACTAGTGAACTACCTTGTAGCTCACTAGTGAACTACCTTGTAGCTCACTAGTTAACTACCTTGTAGCTCACTAGTGAACTACCTTGTAGCTCACTAGTGAACTACCTTGTAGCTCAATAGTGAACTACCTTGTAGCTCACTAGTGAACTACCTTGTAGCTCACTAGTGAACTACCTTGTAGCTCACTAGTGAACTACCTTGTAGCTCACTAGTGAACTACCTTGTAGCTCACTAGTGAACTACCTTGTAGCTCACTTGTGAACTACCTTGTAGCTCACTAGTGAACTACCTTGTAGCTCACTAGTGAACTACCTTGTAGCTCACTAGTGAATGTTGTTTATGATAAACACTTGTTTAACACAGGAGCTGCAGATGACCTCCAGTGTATCAAAATCCAGGAGATAAAGTGAGAGAGTGAGAGTGATGGAGTGTGTGCAGGAGATAAAGTGAGAGAGTGAGAGTGATGGAGAGATAACAAGATGTGTATAAGTAATGACGTGCAGTAAGACGGAAGATAAGAATGAGGGAGGGTGTGAGCGAGACGAGAAGGTAGAGACGGAATGAGGAAGTTGCAGGGGGAAGAAAGTGGGAAGGGAGGGACGAAGAGGGAGTGATATAAAGAAAAGACAAACTTAAGAATGGAGGAAGGTAGAGAAGATAAAAGGAAAGGAGACAGCAGAAGGCAGGGAACGATGGAAATGTTATAAGGATTTGAGGAGGGAAGGGAAGAAAGTGAGATAGGATGTTCGGATCTATAGGAAAGGATAGAGAGTAATTGAAGAGGGTAAGTAGTTAAAGGGATGGAATAAATCGAGGGAAGATGGGAAGAAAGAGAAAAGAATGCAAGGGAAATACAGAAGAAGGTATAGGAGAGAAAGAAGACATGAAGAGAGGAAACATTGCACCAGAGTTTAAGAATGTTCATATCGGCTAGAAGTGTAGAAGCAGTGTTTTCTACAATAACATTTCATTATTGTTGAAGCCCATGAAAGTTATTTTGCATTGTGTTTCCTCCACACAATCATGTCTAACGTAATTACATCGCACAAACCCTGCAAATTAAACTAGATTATTATTAACGCTGCTAATTGTTCACTATGAATTACTAGTATGTGTAATCAATGATTACAATTGCCAGTGTTCATTCTCATGATTTGTTTAATTTAGGGATATCTATTATATGCTTTTATGTGCGTTAATTTTCACAAAATGTGTAATAAATGTAATTATTATACAATTTATGTAGAAACACAACAGCACTATGAGTTATACCAACACTGAATAAACAGCGAACAAAAGACACACAAAATGAAGGAAATAAATGAAATCATGAGAGAGGAAAGAGAGAGTAATAGTCCCAAAGTTCCACTTCTCGTGAGAGGCGCCACCTCCCTCCCTTCGTGAGAGGCGCCACCTCCCTCCCTTCGTGAGAGGCGCCACCTCCCTCCCTTCGTGAGAGGCGCCACCTCCCTCCCTTCGTGAGAGGCGCCACCTCCCTCCCTTCGTGAGAGGCGCCACCTCCCTCCCTTCGTGAGAGGCGCCACCTCCCTCCCTTCGTGAGAGGCGCCACCTCCCTCCCTTCGTGAGAGGCGCCACCTCCCTCCCTTCGTGAGAGGCGCCACCTCCCTCACTTCGTGAGAGGCGCCACCTCCCTCCTTCGTGAGAGGCGCCACCTCCCTCCCTTCGTGAGAGGCGCCACCTCCCTCCTTCGTGAGAGGCGCCACCTCCCTCCCTTCTGAGAGGCGCCACCTCCCTCCCTTCGTGAGAGGCGCCACCTCCCTACCTTCGTGAGAGGCGCCACCTCCCTCCCTTCGTGAGAGGCGCCACCTCCCTCCCTTCGTGAGAGGCGCCACCTCCTCCCTTCGTGAGAGGCGCCACCTCCCTTTCTTCGTGAGAGGCGCCACCTACCTCCCTTCGTGAGATGCGCCACCTCCTCCCTTCGTGAGAGGCGCCACCTCCCTCACTTCGTGAGAGGCGCCACCTCCCTCACTTCGTGAGAGGCGCCACCTCCTCCTTCGTGAGAGGCGCCACCTCCCTCCCTTCGTGAGAGGCGCCACCTCCCTCCCTTCGTGAGAGGCGCCACCTCCCTCCCTTCGTGAGAGGCGCCACCTCCCTCCCTTCGTGAGAGGCGCCACCTCCCTCCCTTCGTGAGAGGCGCCACCTCCCTCCCTTCGTGAGAGGCGCCACCTCCCTCCCTTCGTGAGAGGCGCCACCTCCTCCCTTCGTGAGAGGCGCCACCTCCCTCACTTCGTGAGAGGCGCCACCTCCCTCCCTTCGTGAGAGGCGCCACCTCCCTCCCTTCGTGAGAGGCGCCACCTCCCTCCCTTCTTGAGAGGCGCCACCTCCCTCCCTTCGTGAGAGGCGCCACCTCCCTCCCTTCGTGAGAGGCGCCACCTCCCTCCCTTCGTGAGAAGCGCCACCTCCCTCCCTTCGTGAGAGGCGCCACCTCCCTCCCTTCGTGAGAGGCGCCACCTCCCTCTTTTCTTGAGAGGCGCCACCTCCCTCCCTTCGTGAGAGACGCCACCTCCCTCCCTTCGTGAGAGGCGCCACCTCCCTCCCTTCGTGAGAGGCGTCACCTAGCTCCCTTCTTGAGAGGCGCCACCTCCCTCCCTTCGTGAGAGGCGCCACCTCCCTCACTTCGTGAGAGGCGCCACCTCCCTCACTTCGTGAGACGCGCCACCTCCCTCACTTCGTGAGAGGCGCCATCTCCCTCCCTTCGTGAGAGACGTGAGCTCCCTCGTTTCGTGAGAGGCGTGAGCTCTCTCTTCGTGAGAGGTGTCACCTTCCTCCCTTCGTGAGAGTTGTCACCTCCCTCCCTTCGTGAGAGAAGTGAGCTCCTTTCCTTCGTGAAAGGACCCACCTCCCTCCCTTCGTGAGAGACGCCATCTCCTTCCCTTCTTGAGAGGCATAACCTCCCACCCATCGTGACAGGCGCCACCTCCCTCCCTTCGTGAGAGGTGCCACTTCCCTCTCTTCGTGAGAGGCGCCACCTCTCTCCCTTCGTGAGAGGCGCCACCTCCCTTCCTTAGTGAGACTTGCACCTCCCTCTCTTCATGAGAGGCGCCACCTCCCTCCCATCGTGAGAGGCGCCACCTCCCTCCCTTCGTGAGAGGCGCCACTTCCCTCTCTTCATGAGAGGCGCCACCTCAATCCCTTCGTGAGAGGCGCCACCTCCCTCCCTTCGTGAGAGGCGCCACCTCCCTCCCTTCATGAGAGGCGCCTTCTCCCTCCCTTCGTGAGAGGCGCCACCTCCCTCCCTTCGTGAGACGCGTCACCTCCCTCCCTTCGTGAGACGCGCCACCTCCCTCCCTTCGTGAGAGGCGCCACCTCCCTCCTTCGTGAGAGGCGCCACCTCCTCCCTTCGTGAGAGACGTGAGCTCCCTCGTTTCGTGAGAGGCGTGAGCTCTCTCTTCGTGAGAGGTGTCATCTCCCTCCCTTCGTGAGAGGTGTCACCTCCCTCCCTTCGTGAGAGGTGTCACCTCCCTCCCTTCGTGAGAGAAGTGAGCTCCTTTCCTTCATGAAAGGCGCCAAATACCTCCCTTAATGAGACGCGCCACCTCCCTCCTTTCGTGAGAGGCGCCACCTCAGTCCCGTCGTGAGAGGCGCCACCTCCCTCCATTCGTGAGAAGTGCCTTCTATCGTGAGAGGAATGAGCTCCCTCCCTTCGTGAGAGATGCCACTTCCCTCCCTTCGTGAGAGGCGCCACCTCCCTCCCTTCGTGAGAGGCGCCACCTCCCTCCCTTCGTGAGAGGCGCCACCTCCCTCCCTTCATGAGAGGCGCCACCTCCTTCCCTTCGTGAGAGGCGCCACCTCCCTCCCTTCGTGAGACGCGCCACCTCCCTCCCTTCGTGAGACGCGCCACCTCCCTCCCTTCGTGAGACGCGCTACCTCCCTCCCTTCGTGAGAGACGTGAGCTCACTCGTTTCGTGAGAGGCGTGAGCTCTCTCTTCGTGAGAGGTGTCACCTCCTTCCCTTCGTGAGAGGCGCCACCTACCTCCCTTCGTGAGAGAAGTGAGCTCCTTTCCTTCGTGAAAGGCGCCACCTACCTCCCTTCGTGAAAGGCGTCACCTACCTTCCTACGTGAGAGGCGTTAGCTCCCTCCCTTCGTAAGAGGGGTGAGCTCCCTCCCTTCGTGAGAGACGCCACTTCCCTCCCTTCGTGAGAGGCGCCACCTCCCTTCCTTAATGAGAGGCGCCACCTCCCTCCCTTCGTGAGAGGCGCCACCTCCCTCCCTTCGTGAGAGGAGCCACCTCCCTCCCTTCATAAGAGGCACCACCTCCCTCCCTTCGTGAGAGGCGCCACCTCCATCCCTTCGTGAGAAGCGCCACCTCCCTCCCTTCGTGAGAGGCGCCACCTCCCTCCCTTCATGAGAGGCGCCACCTCCCTCCCTTCGTGAGAGGCGCAACCTCCCTCCCTTCGTGAGAGGCGCCTCCTCCCTCCCTTCGTGAGAGGCGCCAGCTACCTCCCTTATTGAGAGGCGCCACCTCCCTCCCTTCGTGAGAGGCGCCACCTCCCCCTTCGTGAGAGGCGCCACCTCCCTCCCTTCGTGAGAGGCGCCACCTCCCTCCCTTCATGAGAGGCGCCACCTCCCTCCCTTCGTGAGAGGCGCCACCTCCCTCCCTTCGTGAGAGACGTGAGCTCCCTCGTTTCGTGAGAGGCGTGAGCTGTCTCTTCGTGAGAGGTGTCACCTCCTCCTTCGCGAGGTGTCACCTCCTTCCCTTCGTGAGAGAAGTGAGTTCCTTTCCTTCGTGAAAGGCGCCACCTACCTCCCTTCGTGAAAGACGCCACCTACCTTCCTTCGTGAGAGGCGTTAGCTCCCTCCCTTCGTAAGAGGGGTGAGCTCCCTCCCTTCGTGAGAGACGCCACTTCCCTCCTTTCGTGAGAGGCGCCACCTCCGTCCCTTCGTGAGAGGCGCCACCTCCCTCCCTTCGTGAGAGGTGCCACCTCCCTCCATTCGTGAGAAGTGCCTCCTATCGTGAGAGGAATCAGCTCCCTCCCTTCGTGAGAGATGCCACTTCCCTCCCTTCGTGAGAGGCGCCACCTCCCTCCCTTCGTGAGAGGCGCTACCTCCCTCACTTAGTGAGAGGCGCCACCTCCCTCCCTTCGTGAGAGGCGCCACCTCCCTCCCTTCGTGAGAGACGTGAGCTCCCTCGTTTCGTGAGAGGCGTGAGCTCTGTCTTCGTGAGCGGTGTCACCTCCCTCCCTTCATGAGAGAAGTGAGCTCCTTTAGTTCGTGAGAGAAGTGAGCTCCTTTCCTTCGTGAAAGGCGCCACCTCCCTCCATTCGTGAGAGGCGCCACCTCCCTCACTTCGTGAGAGGCGCCACCTCCCTCCCTTCGTGACAGGCGCCACCTCCTCCCTTCGTGAGAGAGCTCCCCTCGTTTCGTGAAGGCGTGACTCTCTCTTCGTGAGAGCGCCTCCTCCTCCTTCGGAGACGTGAGCTCCCTCGTTTCGTGAGAGGCGTGAGCTCTGTCTTCGTGAGCGGTGTCACCTCCCTCCCTTCATGAGAGAAGTGAGCTCCTTTCCTTCGTGAAAGTCGCCACCTCCCTCCCTTCGTGAGAGACGCTATCTCTTTCCCTTCTTGAGAGGCATAACTTCCCACCCATCGTGACAGGCGCCACCTCCCTCCCTTCGTGAAGGCGCCACCTCCCTCCCTTCGTGGAGGCGCCACCTCCTCCTTCATGAGGCGCCTTCTCCTCTCGTGAGAGGCGCCACCTCCCTCCCTTCGTGAGAGGCGCCACCTCCCTCCCTTCGTGAGACGCGTCACCTCCCTCCCTTCGTGAGACGCGCCACATCCCTCCCTTCGTGAGAGGCGCCACCTCCCTCCCTTCGTGAGAGGCGCCACCTCCCTCCCTTCGTGAGAGACGTGAGCTCCCTCGTTTCGTGAGAGGCGTGAGCTCTCTCTTCGTGAGAGGTGTCATCTCCCTCCCTTCGTGAGAGGTGTCACCTCCCTCCCTTCGTGAGAGGTGTCACCTCCCTCCCTTCGTGAGAGAAGTGAGCTCCTTTCCTTCATGAAAGGCGCCAAATACCTCCCTTAATGAGACGCGCCACCTCCCTCCTTCGTGAGAGGCGCCACCTCCGTCCCTTCGTGAGAGGCGCCACCTCCCTCCATTCGTGAGAAGTGCCTTCTATCGTGAGAGGAATGAGCTCCCTCCCTTCGTGAGAGATGCCACTTCCCTCCCTTCGTGAGAGGCGCCACCTCCCTCCCTTCGTGAGAGGCGCCACCTCCCTCCCTTCGTGAGAGGCGCCACCTCCCTCCCTTCGTGAGAGGCGCACCTCCTCTTCGTGAAGCGCACCTCCTCCTTCGTGAGAGCGTCACCTCCTCCTTCGTGGAGGGGGACCTCCTCTTCGTGAGGGCGCCACCTCCCTCCTTCGTGAGAGCGTGAGCTCCTCGTTCGTGAGGGGGCCCTCCCTCCCTCGTGAGAGGGGCACCTCCCCTGTGACGTACCTCCTCTCTCAGTGAGGCCCTCCTCAGCCTCCTCTAAGGCCCCCCCTCCTTTCGTGAGCGCCCCCTCCTTCGGAGAGGCCCACCTCCCTCCTCGGACTCCTCCTTCGTGAGAGGATGCCCTCCCTCCCTTATGGAGGCCCCTCCCTCCCTGTGAGAGGCCCCCTCCCCTTGAGGCGCCACCTCCCTCCTTCATGAGAGGCGCCACCTCCCTTCGTGAGAGGCGCCACCTCCCTCCCTTCGTGAGACGCGCCACCTCCCTCCCTTCGTAAGACGCGCCACCTCCCTCCCTTCGTGAGACGCGCCACCTCCCTCCCTTCGTGAGAGACGTGAGCTCACTCGTTTCGTGAGAGGCGTGAGCTCTCTCTTCGTGAGAGGTGTCACCTCCCTCCCTTCGTGAGAGGCGCCACCTACCTCCCTTCGTGAGAGAAGTGAGCTCCTTTCCTTCGTGAAAGGCGCCACCTACCTCCCTTCGTGAAAGGCGTCACCTACCTTCCTACGTGAGAGGCGTTAGCTCCCTCCCTTCGTAAGAGGGGTGAGCTCCCTCCCTTCGTGAGAGACGCCACTTCCCTCCCTTCGTGAGAGGCTCCACCTCCCTTCCTTAATGATAAGCGCCACCTCCCTCCCTTCGTGAGAGGCGCCACCTCCCTCCCTTCGTGAGAGGAGCCACCTCCCTCCCTTCATAAGAGGCACCACCTCCCTCCCTTCGCGAGAGGCGCCACCTCCATCCCTTCGTGAGAAGCGCCACCTCCCTCCCTTCGTGAGAGGCGCCACCTCCCTCCCTTCATGAGAGGCGCCACCTCCCTCCCTTCGTGAGAGGCGCAACCTCCCTCTCTTCGTGAGAGGCGCCTCCTCCCTCCCTTCGTGAGAGGCGCCAGCTACCTCCCTTATTGAGAGGCGCCACCTCCCTCCCTTCGTGAGAGGCGCCACCTCCCCCCCTTCGTGAGAGGCGCCACCTCCCTCTCTTCGTGAAAGGCGCCACCTCCCTCCCTTCATGAGAGGCGCCACCTCCCTCCCTTCGTGAGAGGCGCCACCTCCCTCCCTTCGTGAGAGACGTGAGCTCCCTCGTTTCGTGAGAGGCGTGAGCTGTCTCTTCGTGAGAGGTGTCACCTCCCTCCCTTCGCGAGAGGTGTCACCTCCTTCCCTTCGTGAGAGAAGTGAGTTCCTTTCCTTCGTGAAAGGCGCCACCTACCTCCCTTCGTGAAAGGCGCCACCTACCTTCCTTCGTGAGAGGCGTTAGCTCCCTCCCTTCGTAAGAGGGGTGAGCTCCCTCCCTTCGTGAGAGACGCCACTTCCCTCCTTTCGTGAGAGGCGCCACCTCCGTCCCTTCGTGAGAGGCGCCACCTCCCTCCCTTCGTGAGAGGTGCCACCTCCCTCCATTCGTGAGAAGTTCCTCCTATCGTGAGAGGAATCAGCTCCCTCCCTTCGTGAGAGATGCCACTTCCCTCCCTTCGTGAGAGGCGCCACCTCCCTCCCTTCGTGAGAGGCGCTACCTCCCTCACTTAGTGAGAGGCGCCACCTCCCTCCCTTCGTGAGACGCGTCACCTCCCTCCCTTCGTGAGACGCGCCACCTTCCTCCCTTCGTGAGAGGCGCCACCTCCCTCCCTTCGTGAGACGCGTCACCTCCCTCCCTTCGTGAGACGCGCCACCTCCCTCCCTTCGTGAGAGGCGCCACCTCCCTCCCTTCGTGAGACGCGTCACCTCCCTCCCTTCGTGAGACGCGCCACCTCCCTTTCTTCGTGAGAGGCGCCACCTCCCTCCCTTCGTGAGAGACGTGAGCTCCATCGTTTCGTGAGAGGCGTGAGCTCTCTCTTCGTGAAAGGCGCCACCTACCTCCCTTCATGAGAGGCGTTAGCTCCCTCCCTTCGTAAGAGGGGTGAGCTCCTTCCCTTCGTGAGAGACGCCACTTCCCTCCCTTCGTTAGAGGCGCCACCTCCGTCCCTTCGTGAGAAGCGCCACTTCCCTCTCTTCGTGAGAGGAGCCACCTCTCTCCCTTCGTGAGAGGCGCCACCTCCCTCCCATCGTGAGAGACGTCACCTCCCTCCCTTCGTGAGAGGCGCCACTCCCTCTCTTCGTGAGAGGCGCCACCTCCCTTCCTTCATGAGAGGCGACACCTCCCTCCCTTCGTGAGAGGCGCCACCTCCCTCCCTTCGTGAGAGGCGCCACCTCCCTCCCTTCGTGAGACGCGTCACCTCCCTCCCTTCGTGAGACGCGCCACCTCCCTCCCTTCGTGAGAGGCGCCACCCCTTCGTGAGAGGCGCCACCTCCCTTCCTTCGTGAGAGACGTGAGCTCCCTCGTTTCGTGAGAGGCGTATGCTCTCTCTTCGTGAGAGGTGTCACCTCCCTTTCTTCGTGAGATGTGTCACCTCCCTCCCTTCGTGAGAGGTGTCACCTCCCTCTATTCGTGAGAGAAGTGAGCTGCTTTCCTTCGTGAAAGGCGCCACCTACCTCCCTTCGTGAGAGGCGTTAGCTCCCTCCCTTCGTGAGAGGCGTCACCTCCGTCCCTTCGTGAGAGGCGCCACCTCCCTCCCTTCGTGAGAGGTGCCACCTCCCTCCATTCGTGAGAAGTGCCTCCTATCGTGAGAGGAATGAGCTCCCTCCCTTCGTGAGAGATGCCACTTCCCTCCCTTCGTGAGAGGTGCCACCTCCCTCCATTCGTGAGAGGCGCCACCTCCCTCACTTCGTGAGAGGCGACACCTCCCTCCCTTCGTGAGAGGCGCCACCTCCCTCCCTTCGTGAGAGACGTGAGGTTCCTCGTTTCGTGAGAGGCGTGAGCTCTGTCTTCGTGAGCGGTGTCACCTCCCTCCCTTCGTGAGAGGCGCCACCTCCCTCCCTTCCTGAGAGGGGCCACCTCCCTCCCTTCGTGAGAGGCGCCACTTCTCTCTCTTCGTGAGAGGCCCCACCTCCCTCCCTTCGTGAGAGACGCTATCTCCTTCCCTTCTTGAGAGGCATAACCTCCCACCCATCGCGACAGGCGCCACCTCCGTCCCTTCGTGAGAGGCGCCACTTCCCTCCCTTCGTGAGAGGCGCCACTACTCTCCCTTCGTGAGAGGCGCCACCTCCGTCCCTTCGTGAGAGGCGCCACTTCCCTCCCTTCGTGAGAGGCGCCACCTCCGTCCCTTCGTGAGAGGCGCCACTCCCTCCCTTCGTGAGAGGTGCCACCTCTCTCCCTTCGTGAGAGGCGCCACCTCCCTCCATTGGTGAGAAGCGCCTCCTCCCTCCTATCGTGAGAGGTGCCACCTCTTTCCCTTCGTGAGAGACGCCACCTCCCTCCCTTCGTGAGAGGCGCCACCTCCCTCCCTTCGTGAGAGGCGCCACCTCCCTCCCTTCGTGAGAGGCGCCACCTCCCTCCCTTCGTGAGAGGCGTCACTTCCCTCCCATCATGAGAGGCGTGAGCTCCCTTCGTGAGAGGCATGAGCTCCCTCTTCTCGTGAGAGGGTAACTCCTTCTTTCGCGAGGGATGATAGGCAACTTTGTGAGGGACATGGGACTCCTGCCCTTGTAAGGAACTTAGGTGTCCTTCTCTTGTAAAGGGCATCATGGTCCTCATATTGTGGTGGTAAGAGCGAGGCTTCTCTCCTTGTTAGATCCACTGAGCATCATCGCTTATCACGGTGCAGGGTTCCTTCCCTCTCTTTCACTCTAATATTTTAATGAAACTCTTCATCAACAGTCAGCCTGCTGGATTACCCCTCTGAGTCACCCCTCGCTAGACACTGCTAGATTTCCCCTCAGTGTCTTTTGCTAGACAGTCTACCGGACTTAGAAAATAAGAACATAAGAAAGGAGGAACACTGCAGCAGGCCTGTTGGCCCATACTAGGCAGGTCCTTCATATTCCATCTCACTAACAGAATATTTGTTCAACCCAATCTTCAATGCTACCCAAGAAATAAGCTTGATAATTATATTTACTCATGTGCAATTCCCACTCAAATCCAACCCCACTCAGTCATAAATTTATCCAACATAAATTTGAAACTATCCAAGGTCCTAGCTTCAATAACCCTACTAGGCAGACTGTTCCACTCATCAACTACCCTATTTCCAAACCAATACTTTCCTGTATCCTTTCTAAATCTAAACTTATCTAATTTGAATACATTATTGCGGGTTCTCTCTTGGTGAGATATCCTCAAGATCTTATTTATATCCCCTTGGTTAATACCCATTTTTTCACTTGTATACCTCGATCATGTCTCCCCTCATTCTTCGTCTTACAAGTGAATGTAATTTCAGGGTTTTCAATCTTTCTTCATACAGTAGATTTCTAATGCTATGTATTAATTTAGTCATTCTACGCTGAATATTTTATAATGAATTAATATCCATTCTGTAATATGGAGACCAGAACTGAGCTGCGTAATCTAGGTGAGGCCTTACTGACGATGTATAAAGCTGTAATATAACCTCTGGACTTCTGTTGCTTACACTTCTTGATATAAATCCCAGTAATCTGTTTGCCTTATTACGTATGCTTAGGCATTACTGTCTTGGTTTAAGGTTGCTGCTTACCATAACCCCCAAGTCCTTTTCGCAATCTGTATGGCTAAGTTCTACGTTATTTAACTTATAAGTGCTTGGGTTATAGGCACTCCCGAGCTTCAGAACCTTGCATTTATCTACATTGAACTGCATCTGCCACTTTTCTGACCAGGATTTGAGTTTGTCTAAATCCTCCTGAAGTTCCCCGACATCTACGTTTGAATCAAATATCCTACCTATCTTCGTGTCATCGGCGAATTTGCTCATATCACTAGTAATTCCCTCATCAAGGTCGTTGATATATATTATAAACAACAACGGGCTTAAGACTGATCCCTGTGGAACACCACTTGTTACAGATCCCCACTCGGATTTAACCCCATTTATGCACACTCTCTGCTTCCTATTGGTGAGCCATGACTCGATCCATGACAGCACGTTTCCCCCAGTGCCATGAGCTGCCACTTTCTTTAACAGTCTCTGGTGTGGTACTCTATCAAAAGCCTTACTAAAATCATAATAAACAATATCGAATTCTTTATCGTGATCAACAGCCTCAAAAGCTTTACTGAAGAAGGTTAATAAATTAGATAGGCAGGAACGGCCCCTCGTGAATCCATGCTGAGTATCATTAATCAAATTATGGTTATCTAGATGGCTTCTAATAATATCAGCTATAATTGACTCTAGTAATTTGCCTACAATTGAGGTCAGGCTTATTGGGCGGTAATTTGACGGTAGTGACTTGTCCCCTGCTTTAAAAATAGGAATTAAATTAGCCATCTTCCACATATCAGACACTACACCTGTTTGAAGAGATAAATTAAAAATGTTAGATATTGGTTCACAGAGTTCCATTTTGCATTCCTTAAGAACCCTTGCAAAAAGCTCATGAGGACCCGGCGATTTATTTTGTTTCAGTCTGTCTAGTTGATATTACATAATTTATCTTCTTCTGGGCCTCTGTAAAAATTAATTACAGGGATATTATTAGTGCCTTCATGTGTGAAAAACGAGAGAAAATAATTATTAAAAATAGAGCACATATAATTCTCCTTGTCAGTAAGATGCCCTGAGTTATTTTTAAGGGGACCTATCTTATCCCTAACTTTTGTTCTATAAACCTGGAAAAAACTTTTTGGGTTAGTTTTTGAATCCCTAGCAACTTGAATTTCATAGTCCCGTTAAGCTTTTCTTATTCCCTTTTTAACGTCCCTCTTGATGTCAGTATACTGATTTATAAGATGACCCTCACCTCTATTTATGCACCTATAAATTCCTTTCTTCTGCTCTAAAAGATATTTGAGCCTATTATTCATCCATTTTGGGTCATTTCTACTTGATCTAATTTCTTTATATGGGATAAATGTTCTTTGGGCAGCCTGTATAGTGCTAAGAAAGCTGTTATATTGATAGCTCTCTTTGTTACCCCAGTCCACAGTTGATAAGTGTTCTCTAAGCCCATTATAATCTGCTAAGCAAAAGTCTGGGACTGTTACTGAATTATCCCTACTATCATACATCCATTCAATGCTAAAGGTAATTGACTTATGGTCGCTTGTGCCAAGTTCATCTGTAATTTCTAAATTATTAACAAGGGATTCCTTGTTTGCCAGAACCAAGTCAAGTAGGTTTTTTCCCCTTGTAGGTTCTGTCACAAGCTGCTTCAAAAAACAATCCTGAACTACTTCTAAAAAGTCGTTAGATTCTAAATTACCTGTCAAGAAATTCCAATCAATCTGACTAAAGTTAAAGTCCCCTAGAATTACTACGTTATCATGCCTTTTGGCCTTAATAATTTCCTCCCAGAGTAGTCTCCCTTGTTCCCTATCTAAGTTTGGAGGACGATATATCACGTCTAAGATCAATTTTTCACACCCCTCTGAAAATTCTATCCAGACAGACTCTGTATGTATTATTTCAGACTTTATGCCCGTTTTTATGCAACAATTTAAATGATCACATACATAGAGTGCCACCCCACCCCCCTTCCCGATACTTCTGTCTACTTGGAACAATTTAAAACCCTGGATGTGACATTTACCAGGCATGTCCCGATTTTTCATATTAAACCACATATTAAACATCTATATTACCCGAACTAGCAACTAATCTCAACTCGTCCATCTTATTTTTAGCACTACGACTATTAGAGTAATATACACATAAAGACCTCCCTTTCTCTTTACCCTTCATGCTCATTTCTGTTTTTCCACTATACCTATTACAGTCCTTGTCACCTAGTGCCACTGGTTTTCCAATATCCACCTTTTTCTGCCTATTACTAGTTCTCCTAGAATTCATAATATTACTACACTGGGACTGTTTTCCCCCATAACCCATACCACTAATTTTTTCTAGTTTAAAGCCCTAACAGCTCTCTCCACTGTAGTTGCCAGTGCCCCAACCCCAGACCTAGATACGTGAACCCCATCCCTGGCATACATGTCATTTCTGCCATAGAAGAGGTCCCAATTGTCAATGAATGTTACTACATTTTCCTTACAGTATATGTCCAGCCAGCAATTGATACCAATTGCCCTGGACAACCATTCACTCCTCTCCTTGGCAAAATACCACATATGACAGGGTTCCCACCCTTCTTCCTAATTATGTATATTGCTGACCTATACCTGCTAGTCAGGTCCTCACTCCTACGTCTGCCAACATCGTTGCCTCCAACACTGAGACAGATATTAGGATTGCTCCCATTACCTCTCATGATGTCGTCCAGACGGCTAACAATATCCTCCATCTCAGCCCCATGAAAGCAAACCCTCTGTCTCCTACTTCTATCTTTCAAGCAGAAGGCTCTATCCATGTACCTAATCTGACTATCCCCAACAAGAACAATGTTCTTACCTTCCTTGGTGTCGTTCGTCATGATGTTGCCAGTAGTCGACTCACAGAGAATCGGTTCGATGTTTCCACAACAGTTTCCTGGATCTTCGTTGATTCTACCTCTCCATCCGTTCTCTTGATCTTTAACTTTGTCCCATGCGTTCCAGCCACTGTCCAGGTTCCTTTCTTGGCTTGAGGATTCTCAACAGGAGGATTACTACGAATCCTCTTGTTTTCGTCAGTCAGTCGCTGTATCTCAAGCTTAGTTACCCTCAGTTCTTCCTTCAGCTTCAGAGAGCACACAAGACACGTCTTCACAGAGCTAAGTACAGGTCAGGTCTGAGCTTAGTACAGGTCAGGTCTCCCCGTTCTCGCAAATCTGGTGGATTACTCTCCAGTGTCTTCCCTCTCCAGAAAGTTTCTCTCCACTAAACAGTCTACTGGATTACCCTCAGTGACTTCCTTCAGAGGAAACACATGAGATGATTTTCCACTCCTAGACGATTGTCCTCAATATAATTCCCCATAGATAATTTCGCTTCAGATAATTTTCCCTAAATGGCTGCTATCAAATGATTCGCCTCGCATGGTTATATTTTAATTATTACCTATTAATGATGATCCTCAGATAATTATTCTTGTATTTTTATTCTCTGATGATTATGTTAAGCGATTAATCTCACTTGATTACACTCTGATGATTATTCTTAGATGATTATTCTCAGATGCATACCATCCGATGATTACCTTCAATGATTACCATCTACTGAGGGAAACTACAGCACTGCATTCATCACCTCCATCATCATCAAAGACATTCAGAGCAATAAAAGTAAAGTCAACTACTTGCAAAGTGCAAGACTGTGTGCCACCTCGTGTTATAAGTGTGGTAAAGTGTATGAGGGAGACACTTCTTGTCAGCTGACCATGTGTGTCCCAGAATATGGACACAAATTTGTGATTCAATAAAGACAGAGTGTTCTAGTAAAAAATGATAATCACTAAAAAACGCGTCAGGTATTGTGCATAGGAGTATTAAATTTTTCTCCCGGGGCTGGAGTCTGAAGGTTTTATGCGGTGAAAGATGATTTTAAGTGGAGGAGGTGTCAGAGAGTTTGTGAAAAAGTAATTGATTTGAGAAGGCAGCATTGCCAGTGTTGTGTCAAACGCAATTACACTTGGGTAATTATTTTTGGGAGATGTCAAGGGAGGGGCTAGGTTTTTTAGAAGTGATAAAAAAGGAAGATTGAAAAATTATGGAAAAAAATATTTTCTTACCGAAAAATATTGCATAATTCTGGCAACATGTTGATGTAATCAGCTTGTTTCTATCATATTTCTAAGTATGTTTTTCCTTATTATTTTTTTTGTTCTTGCTCTCAAAAAAAAGACATGATGGCAATTAGTGTTTTTTTTTTCTTCTCTCTCCAAAAATTACGATTTTTATGATTGTTTCATTCAAAATACACTATATAGCAACATCTTTGAGGACTCCAAGTGCAGGGACTCATGACAGCTCAGTCGCCTGTGAGGTGTCAACAAGTGTTGAGGTCTGCAACACGCTGAGTCGCCTGTGAGGTGTCAACAAGTGTTGAGGTCTGCAACACGCTGATATTTGATGCGCAGTAACCATAGAGTTTTACAGAAAACAATATATGAATAACTCAGAAATAAGTTATTGACATTGTGTTACATTTTTTCCGAAAAGTATTAATAGGAGTCTCATGAGTTTTGAACACGTTATTGAGTAATGATGAATCTACTAGCATGTAGAGGGTAATGATGGTTCTACTAGCATGTAGAGGGTAATGATGGTTCTACTAGCATGTAGAGGGTAATGATGGTTCTACTAGCATGTAGAGGGTAATGATGGTTCTACTAGCATGTAGAGGTTAATGATGGTTCTACTAGCATGTAGAGGTTAATGATGGTTCTACTAGCATGTAGAGGGTAATGATGGTTCTACTAGCATGTAGAGGGTAATGATGATGGTTCTACTAGCATGTAGAGGGTAATGATGGTTCTACTAGCATGACGGTAATGATGGTTCTACTAGCATGAATAGGGTAATGATGGTTCTACTAGCATGTAGAGGGTAATGATGGTTCTACTAGCATGTAGAGAGTAATGATGGTTCTACTAGCATGTAGAGAGTAATGATGGTTCTACCAGCATGTAGAGAGGGTAATGATGGCTCTACTAGCATGTAGAGGGTAATGATGGTTCTACTACTAGTATGTAGAGGGTAATGATGGTTCTACTAGCATGTAGACGGTAATGATGGTTCTACTAGCATGTAGAGGGTAATGATGGTTCTACTAGCATGTAGAGGTTAATGATGGTTCTACTAACATGTAGACGGTAATGATGGTTCTACTAGCATGTAGACGGTAATGATGGTTCTACTAGCATGTAGAGGGTAATGATGGTTCTACTAGCATGTAGAGGGTAATGATGGTTCTACTATCATGTAGAGGGTAATGATGGTTCTACTAGCATGTAGAGGGTAATGATGGTTCTACTAGCATGTAGAAGGTAATGATGGTTCTACTAGCATGTAGAGGGTAATGATGGTTCTACTAGCATGTAGAGGGTAATGATGGTTCTACTAGCATGTAGGGGTAATGATGGTTCTACTAGCATGTAGAGGGTAATGATGGTTCTACTAGCATGTAGAGGGTAATGATGGTTCTACTAGCATGTAGAGGGTAATGATGGTTCTACTAGCATGTAGAGGGTAATGATGGTTCTACTAGCATGTAGAGGGTAATGATGGTTCTACTATCATGTAGAGGGTAATGATGGTTCTACTAGCATGTAGAGGGTAATGATGGTTCTACTAGCATGTATAGGGTAATGATGGTTCTACTAGCATGTAGAGGGTAATGATGGTTCTACTAGAATGTAGAGAGTAATGATGGTTCTACTAGCATGTAGAGGGTAATGATGGTTCAACTAGCATGTAAAGGGTAATGATCGTTCTACTAGCATGTAGAGGGTAATGATGGCTCTACTAGCATGTAAAGGGTAATGATGGTTCTACTAGCATGTAGAAGGTAATGATGGTTCTACTAGCATGTAGAGGGTAATGATGGTTCTATTAGCATGTAGAGGGTAATGATGGTTCTACTAGCATGTAGAGGGTAATGATGGTTCTACTAGCATGTAGAGGGTAATGATGGTTCTACTAGCATGTAGAGGGTAATGATGGTTCTACTAGAATGTAGAGAGTAATGATGGTTCTACTAGCATGTAGAGGGTAATGATGGTTCTACTAGCATGTAGAGGGTAATGATGGTTCTACTAGCATGTAGAGGGTAATGATGGTTCTACTAGCATGTAGAGGGTAATGATGGTTCTACTAGCATGTAGAGGGTAATGATGGTTCTACTAGCATGTAGAGGGGATTTGTGATATTTGTTATCGCTTTGTTTTTTTTGTTTTTTCACCAAAAAATCTTTAAAAAATAAATAAACTTCAACATTTTTTATTATGCAATCTATTTGACATTTTCGCTCAAACGGGTTATTATCAAGATTATCTATTCCTTATCTTTCATCTGATGTCAACACTAGCATTATACATCTTACCAATTTTGTAGAAAAGGGAGAGTTTTATGACCTATATAATTGTACACTATTTATTTTTTTCTATCTATCTTTTAAGGCAAAAAGTCACTACAAACACAGTGTGTAGGTTTCAAAGGCTATTTAAATCACTGTAAAAATTTCATTGAAATTGGACCAGAAATAAAAAAAAACACATCTCTCTGCCTAGCCGGTCCCTCAAAGTAACTATGGAGGTAATGAGAAAAGTAAGGTAGGATAACGGAACTGGACTAGAGCGCTGGGTGTCTGTACTGGTCCTCTAAATGCTGTCAGTAAAGAGTGACATCAAAATAAAGAAGTTAAAAAATATCTTCTAGAGTGTATGGAAATAAAGCACAAATCCACCCTGAAGAACAGACGCTTCCCATAAAACAATTGGTTGAGTGTTCACAGTCCAGAGAGCTAAGCCAGCCTCTTCCAGAAAGCCAGTTATACAAGTAAGCCAGTCGTTTCTTCAGCAAGCCAGTTCCTTGCAGTATTGTCTCCAATCGCTCTGTGCTACAAGTTGGACGCTTGTCAGAGTGATATTCACCATTCCTGTGGCTTATTGTGCAAAAAGCCACCTGGGTTAGTAGTCCCAAGGCCGTGAGAATAAGTGTACTGGCCAAACGCCGTGACGTCATCTCAGCGCGGGTGTCCCAGCGAGTCGAGCAGCCGTGACGTCATCCCATGAGCGCCGCTCACTCTGGAGTGTAAACAACCATCCGCTCACACTTCCATTACCAGCCAATACTTTGTGGTATTTTCTACCCTATCTGGGGTACCAGCCAATACTTTGTGGTATTTTCTACCCTATCTGGGGTACCAGCAGTATTGTTTCTAGCTCACATAGCAAGTCGAGAGTGTCCTCCTTCATCCCAGAGCGCCAACGTAAAAGCTTGCTGTGTGAGTTCTTCGGTGAAAGCGTATTTCTACAAGACTCAGCAGTCAACGACCAGGAATATATTCTCTCCACCTACACCCGTCGTTCATTCATCATTAGACTCTACTCTATTATAGAAATTCGTGTGTGTGAGATATATATTCTCTCCACCTACACCCGTCGTTCATTCATCATTAGACTCTATTCTATTATAACAGCAAACCTTTCCTGCCCTCACAAACTCTGACATTGCATTTATAAATCAATCTAATTCTTCTTGCACCTCCTTCACATATCGTGTACTCTTTGTGATCCACCTTACTTTCATTAGTTGCTAGTACTCTCCAAAAACTGTCCTCTTGTCTAGTTCACTAACTTCATTTTTCTCTCTTACTAATTGATATTTTTTCATACTTTAAATACCAATAAATAATGATCAGACGTCAATAATTCATCAATAAAGATGTACGCTCAGAAGTCTACTTAACTAATATTTATCCACCAAGAAAGTGTCTAGCAAACTGATGTCATTCTGTTCATCATTATTTCTCGTGTAGTTATTAATCGTCTTTCCTTCCATTATCATTTATCCCTGGCATTCTAAAGTTACTGTGATTTATGTAACAATATTATTTTAAAATTTTGGTCAGCCACAACAATTATTCACAAACATGATATAAAAAATCCCCAGATTATGGTTCACTTAACACTTCAAGAAAATTCTCAAACTAAATCACTGCGGGCCAGTGATTTAATGTGATCAACTGACTGTGGTTTATGTCGTTGTTCTGTAAGAACATGTTCCAGACTCGAGTCACCCTAGGAATATATTACCTAAGATAAAGTGATGTTCTGAAGAAGGGAACAGTCAGTGTAGTTGCTGCTTGCTTCTCGTCTTGCTTTGTAGAAGCTCACGTCTCGCTGTCCCCTTCCCCCACCATCCATCTCTCTCCTCATCCATCTTCAGCCCTCACCCTCCAGTCTTTCCCTGGAGTTTTTCGACGTATCTCTCTTCATCCCCTTCTATTTAAATAAATCTACAAGGTTTCTCTTTAGGATAGCATCAAAATTATATTATAAAATTTCAGAGCATGTGTTGAATAGAGTTTGGATTTTTTAATGGGGCCTCGACCAGTGAAGAGTCCGGAGCACAAACGAAAAATATTCAGATATTTTTTCGCTCTGAATCGCCAGTGGAAAGTAGCAGCGTGGTGCTGGAGAGATGGTTATGGTGGCAGAGAGTGTGGTGATTCTGAGAGCGTGAAGCAGAATGGAAGGTTATGGTAGCAGGGAGTGTGTTGAAGGTTAAAGCGAAGTGTTGAAGGGAAAATTATGATAACAGGAAGTGTGGTGTAGACGTGAATGTTATGGTAGCGAGAAGTGTGGTGATGGTGGATGTGTGGTGTAGAAGTGAATGTTATTGTTGCAGGAATTGTGGTGTAGAAGTGAATGTTATTGTTGCAGGAATTGTGGTGTAGAAAACAATGATTGTTAAGCAGGAGATATGGTGAAGGTAGCAGTGTAGTGTAGGAGGGAAGATTGTTGTAGCAGGAAGAGTAATGGTGAGTGTAGAGGGAAGGTTGTTGTAACAGGAAGGCAACAGGTAGCAGTGTAGGGAAGGTTGTAGAGGAAAGCAATGAAGGTAGCAGTGTAGGAGAAGGTTGCAACAGGAAGAGTAATGAAGGTAGAGTGTAGGAGGGAAGGTTGTTGTAACAGGAAGAGAAGAAGGTAGCAGTGTAGGAGGGAAGGTTGTTGCAACAGGAAGAGTAATGAAGGTAGCAGTGTAGGAGGGAAGGTTGTTGCAACAGGAAGAGCAACGAAGGTAGCAGTGTAGGAGGGAAGGTTGTTGTAGCAGGAAGAGCAATGAAGGTAGCAGTGTAGGAGGGAAGGTTGTTGCAACAGGAAGAGCAACGAAGGTAGCAGTGTAGGAGGGAAGGTTGTTGCAACAGGAAGAGCAACGAAGGTAGCAGTGTAGGAGGAAGGTTGTTGCAACAAGGAAGAGTAATGAAGGTAGCAGTGTAGGAAGGAAGGTTGTTGCAACAAGAAGAGTAATGAAGGTAGCAGTGTAGGAGGGAAGGTTGTTGCAACAGGAAGAGCAACGAAGGTAGCAGTGTAGGAGGGAAGGTTGTTGCAACAGGAAGAGCAACGAAGGTAGCAGTGTAGGAGGGAAGGTTGTTGCAACAGGAAGAGTAATGAAGGTAGCAGTGTAGGAGGGAAGGTTGTTGTAGCAGGAAGAGCAATGAAGGTAGCAGTGTAGGAGGGAAGGTTGTTGCAACAGGAAGAGCAATGAAGGTAGCAGTGTAGGAGGGAAGGTTGTTGTAGCAGGAATAGAAGAAGGGTAATGCAGAATGCTATCCAAGATATATTAATATATGTGAAAAAAAATCGAGATAAACCCAAAAATAATGCTAAAAAGTAACAAATAAAAATGTTATGCTAATGTCAAAAGTTTAAACAATTTCGCCAGTAATTATTTAACACACGACCGACTTCCAGTGACATAAAACGACCTGAAAAAGAAGAAACACTTTCAGCATTACTCACTCTATCACTGATTTGACAGAAGCAAGCCAATAATACAGCACAGATGCCTCTCCAAACTGTAATATTTATTCTTTCAGAGTTCTGACACTAATTTTCATCTCCAGAATTCAAGTCCGGTTAACTGATTTCACTAATTCCCTTCATGAATGTTACTTCACTCACACTCCAACAGCACGTCAAGTCATAGAAAACTTGTCTCTCCTTAGTCCAATCTAACATGCGTGCACACGCCTGTTTGATGTTGAAATTCCTTGCTTATAAAAAACCTCCTTTAACCCTTCTCTTCAAAGTTTTCTAGGACGACCCCAACCTCTCCTTCCCTCCACGTTAGATTTATACGTCCTGTAAGTCATCCTATTTTGCTCCATCCCTTCTAAATGTTCGAACCACCTCAATAAACTCCTCATCAACCCTCTGGATAGTATTATTCGAAACCTGACACCTACTTCTAATTCCCAAACTAAAAAAATTCTGCATAATATTCACACCACACATTGCGCTCAGACACGACAACTTACCTGCCTCAGACTCCCCTTCGATGCAACATTTAAAAGTCATGATTCACACCCAAGTATGAACGTTGGTACCACAATATTCAAGTACATTCCCCATTATTCTTACATGCATAAGGTTCTTTGTCTCCACAGATGTCTCAATGCACCGCCTTCCTTTTTACACAAGTCAGTTCTGTGGTTCACCTTGCCTTTCATAGACCCCGTTTGCCGCCAAGTCCACTCCCAGATATCTGAACACATTCACTTCCTCCATACTCCTTCCCTCTAATTTGATATTCATTCAGATATTACCTAATATTTTTTATATTCCAAAAGGTATGTGCAAGGATTATCCCTGAAACAGCATCGTCGATGATCGGACCAATTACTACATGATAGTTGGAACTGAAGGGACGAAATTGAATTGATGAATGTCCAATAGTGAGGACCAGCAACTCCTTTTTCTTGTTATCAGACGAATGTGAATCGATAATCCAGAACCCTCCTACGAAGACCATTCTAATGAAGATCAATGTAACGTCAGAGCAAAACGCGCCAGTGAAGACATCCCAGCAAAGACCATCGAAAATGTCACATCAAACATAGCCAGTGAAGGTAAGAACATTGTTATGGTCGGAGACCGTCAGGATAAGTTTTTGTTAGAGATAGAAAGAGTAGCCAGAGTGTGTGTTTTCCTGGGCTTGGGATGTAGGATATTGTTCACCGTCTGAACATCATCAAGGAAGGTAATGGGAGCAGTCCTATTATATGTCTCAGTGCGGTAGGCAACGATGATGACAGTCATAGAAGTGAGGATTTAGTAAGCAGGTATAGGGCAATAATAGACATAATTAGGAAGAAAGGAGGGAGCCCTGTTATATGTGGCATTTTGGCTAGAAGGGGTGTTGGAAATGAATGGTTGTCCAGAGCAATTTGTGTTAATTGTTGGCTGAACAATCACTGTAAGGATAATGCAGTACCATTTATTGACAACTGGGAAAACTTCTATGGCAGAAATGACAGATATGCCAGGGATGGGGGTTCACTTTTCTAGGTCACTTGTGGGTGCTCTCTCTAGTACAGTGGAGCATATTGTTAAGCTTTAAACTAGGAATAGTTAGAGGTATGGGTTTTGGAAGGGGAAAAGTGGATTATGCAAATACTGCACTGAATAATAGTCATCAGCCATCATTGGGTAAAGATGATAAAATAAATTGTAAAAAAGAAAAGCTGAATAGGGAAAAGGTGTAGAATAAGAAACACTTAACATTGTTTTATACTAATAGTCGAAGCGCGAGGAATAAAATTAATGATCTATGTTTGCATGTTTGAGAAACATTGATGTTATTGCATAACTGAAACATGATTGCCGAGTGCCACATAAAAGGGTGTAAGTTGTTCAATGCTGACAGAAATAACGGGGAGGGGAGGGGGTAGTAGCGCTATATGTTCAAGATAACTTTAAATGCCCTACATACATCCTCTGCACAACCCCCAACATCTAAACTAAGAATCCTCAAACTTGACAAACCCCTCCCCCCTACCCTTCGTATAATTTTCCCAAACCATTCCCTCACCCTCACCAACTCCTCACAAAAATAGACCAAATGATAAGCCGTCTCTAGAATACCACAACTATTACAACTACCAGTCCCTATCAACCCCATCACGAAAAGTTGTGCCCTTGATGCAAGTATGCCATTTAAAAACCGATAACCCGTTTCCCTTACCCTGGAAGGCAATTTCAACTTCTTTAGCCAGTACCAAATACTTCTCCAATCATACAGAGGGTATGTCTCCTCACCTTGCAGTGCCCTACTACAGCTAACTACCCTATCTTACCTACCCACCCGTACCTTCCCCGGATCCACTACAATAAGAAGGTGCCGCAAAAGCGTCTTGCAAACCATGAGATCCCTACCCTGCCACCACCTCCGCACCTCCCTCATTACCTCATTCACCCTCCTCCCATGGGGCCCTCCCCTAGCTAAAAATTCCTGCCTCACATATAGCCCCATTAACTGCCTTTTCAAAGGAATTAATCCCATACCCCCATGAATGTCCCTAGTCGTTACATCCTCCTCCCTTAACCAGTGTCTCCCGAAACCCCAAACAAAACGCATGACCCTCTGCCTCAACCTCTGTATATCACCCTCAATCAGCGAATATACCGCAGCCACAAACCATAATTTACTGTACACCAAAGTGTTAACAACTATGACCCTTTGCAAAAAGGTGACTTTCCCCGCCCTCCATCCCATCATCCTGTTCAATGCCGCCTCCACCACCAATGAAGAATTCATTTCTCTTGCCCTCCTCGGCTCCACACAGAAGAACACACCACAGATTTTTATATTATCAACCGTTACCCATCCATAAATCTGGCCCAACGTCCCCCCTACCTATGTACCCACCTCCAACAATTTCTTCCATACCCGTCGCAGCTCCAAATATCTCAATTATACGATTTACACTCCCCAGTCCTTCCGAGCTCTCCACTAAAATTGTGGTGTCATCCACATATCCAACAATCCTATGAGCATCATCCCCTAACTCACCCATCTCCCTAACACCCTCCCACACCATCCCATAGAACGGATTTTGCAAACATGCAAAGAGAAGCTGCGACAAGGAACATCCCTGATGCAGCCCCCTCTCCATGGCTACCTCAGACCCCACCTTCCCATTCACCTGCACCCTAACTGAAACCCGAGAATACAGCATGTCCACCCACTCTACGATTTCCTCACCAAACCCCTGTCTTATCAAGATCTCCCGTAACATTCCCCTGTCTATGCTGTCGTATGCCGTTTCCCAATCCAGCCCTACGACACCTCTTCCCCCACCTACCTTCCACAAAACCTCTGATTCTACGATGTTCTCCACTAAAACTTTGCCCCAGAACCCCGTATTGCCCCTTATCTAAGAAGTCGTCCAAAATTTTCTTCATACGATTTCCTAAGATGCGCGCAAAATTTTTATAATCAGAACACACTAATGTGATTGCCCTATAATGCTTCAAAGTATGACTATCCTTCCCTTTGGAACTAAGACCACAACCCCAGTACGCTGATCCTCGCTCATACAACCTGATGTTTTCATACCATTGAATAGAGCTATCAAAACCCCTCGCAACACTTCCCAATGAGTCACGTAAAAATCCCCTGAGATTCTGTCAATCCCTGGTGCCTTTCCCAAATGTTGTCCCTGCACTGCCTGCCAAACTTCTTCTTCAGTAATGCTCCCCTCCATATATTCTCTTTACTCATTCCCTAACCCTGCACCTATGCCTTCAAACACAATTGTTCGTGCTCCCCAATCACATTCCCCCTCCCTCAATTTTCGTTTAAACCATTTATCTGCATAACAACTCATAGCTTCCCTCCAAATCCTCATCCACAGTCATCCCTTTTCTCCTCCTTTGAAATCTTCGCAAAACCATTGCTGAGGGCTTATCACCCCAAAGGACGTCCTCCACTCCCCCCTGTACCCTAATCACATTAAAAACCTCATTTTGTAAATCCCGCAATTGACCCTGTATGTCCGCAGTATCACCCATGGGGTACCTCCCTGCCCCTTTATAACATTCCTGTAACTGATATTCCAAATAAAGCTGCTTACCATACTTTAACCTCGCCTCCTCCCTACCCAGCCTACTGCAAAAATCCTTAATAGCCACCTTCGCTCTATCCGTCCACCACTGCGCAACATTAACAATTCCACTACCCCCCCCCCCACACAACCTTTTCCACCAATCCACAAAAACCTCCCTATGATCAAGGCCCTCCAACAAACCCGTAATTAAGTTCCAATTTACCAAAACACCTCTATGATCAGAGAATCCCACTTCCACACAAGTTACATTTCCGACCTGTATAGCCGATGACACATATACCCGATCCAGCCTTGCTGCATAACCGTTTCTGACAGAAGCATGCTCCACTTCCAATCCGCCACCCCATACTACATCCTCCACCCCTACCACCCCCAATACATCCAGCAAAACCCCCAACATACACCCTGCTCCCCGAGGCTCAACGTCCCTCCCCCTAATCACACAATTCCAGTCACCCGCAATTATGGTAATCAAGGTAAGACCACGCAAAGCATAAACCAGATCCCTCCTAACAAAATCCTCTTTCACTCGCCGGTTATTACTCGCCGCCATATACACCCCGATGAAGCACATGTGAATTTCACCCAACTCCCCGTCTACCCTGACTATCCTACCACGCCCCTCCCCTCTTCCCATGCCTTCAAAGTGAAGGGGCTGGTCTCACGTACCCCTACCATCACCCCAGCCTTTAAATGCTCAGAACTCCCAGTATATAACTTATACCCATTCAATACCATCAACATTCATATGTCTCAAAGTCACCTCTACCCATCTCCTCTTGACCTCTGCCCGGAGGCCATTCACCTGAATTCTGTAGCGGGGGCTTCCCTCTCTGCCTCATGGGACCTGATACTCCTGTTGTAGCTGTACTATTATTCCCCTGATTCACTCCCCCCCTTTCCCCCACCTGTCCCCCTCAATCCTTCCTTGGCACCTTTCACTACCTCCACCCAGGCCTTTTTGCAACTCCGCTGGCCAGGAGTGATGACATCATCGTCCCCTGTGCCACTAGACCTTTTACGGGAAGCACCCGTAAACTCCATATCCCCATCCCCAGATGCATGATGCACCTCAACTTCCGCCACAACCATCGATGGGTGATCGGACACAGTTGACCTCTCATCACTGTCACCTACCAAACCCACTCAAGACCTCCAAGTCATCCTCCTCAACCACGTCACTCCATTTCTCCGACACCTCGTTCTTATGAAACACCTCCTCTGCTACAGGTGTCTCCATGTCCACAGCCACCATTGATCCAGTCGCCTCTTCTCGCTGAGTCTCCTCACGTTGATCATAAGGACGGGGACCCCAGCGCTGAGCACACGTAGCCGCTACATGCCCTGGGGCCCCACAGATGCGACACATCCTCTGCTGCCCAGGATACGTCACATAAACCTGAGTCCGAAAATCTTCCATGATAACATACAATGGTATTTGTCGTCTCAGGGTCATCTTGAGAGAATAAGATCCCTCCAGCATTCCTGCATAAATACCCTGGGCCCATTGGCCCTCATTGGCTACATGTATGGTCCCAAACTAGCTGAAAACCCTCCTTACGTCCACTTCAGTCACCTCAAATGGTATGTTGCGAATTCGTATCCATGAATAGCGTGCAGAAACATCACAAAGGCATACCTCCAGTCCTTCATTGACCTTGATACACTTTTCCTGGTATTTATTGACAACATTCTCGTAAGCTCCGGTGGTCATGAATTTAACGAAGACCCTCGCAGCTCCATTTAAAGAAATCCCGAATAAATCTTCATTAGGAATTCCGAAAGTGTCTCTCAGAAGCAGGGGCAGGATAACTTCCGTGTTGCTGGGGTATACAGCTCCTTGCAACAAGTCAATACAGACTGTATTCACTCTACGTCTGTAGCCGTCCGCCATCTTGTGAAAACCAAGTTTTGATAAGTCGCCACCAGGAGGTAGAGCACAAACGTCCGACCAGTACGGGCACTGGTCAGGGAATGTAAGAGAGAGGTGAAAGTGTATAAACTAAGGGAGGAGAAAGTTAGGGTGAGATATAAGCAACTTTTGGCAGAAAGGTGGGTAAATGCAAGTATGAATAGTTGGGGGGTTGAAGAGGTTTGGGATTGTTTTAAAAATGCAGTATTAGAATGTGGTGCAGAACTTTGTGGCTATAGGAGGGTGGATGCAATAGGAAAGAGGAGTGATTGGTGGGATGATGAAGTAAAGAGTGTGATAAAAGAAAAAAAGGTAGCTTATGAGAGGTTTTTACAAAACAGAAGTGTTGTAAGAAGAGCAGAGTATATAGAAAGTAAACGAAAGGTGAAGAGAGTGGTGAGAGAGTGCAAAAGGAGAGCAGATGAAAGAGTGGAAGAGTCGCTGTCAAGAAATTTTGCAGAAAATAGGAAAAAGTTTTGGAGTGAGATAAACAAGTTAAGAAAGCCTAGGGAACGAATGGATTTGTCAGTTAAAAACAGAGTAGAAAAATTAGTAGATGGGGAGCTGGATGTATTGGGTAGATGGCAGGAATATTTTGAGGAACTTTTAAATGTCGATGGAGAAAGGGAGGCGGTAATTTCATGCACTGGTCAAGGAGGTATAACATCTTTTTGGAGTGAGGAAGAGCAGGATGTGAGTGTGGGGGAGGTGCGTGAGGCATTATGTAGAATGAAAGGGGGTAAAGCAGCAGGAACTGACGGGATCATGACAGATATGCTAAAAGCAGGGGGAGATGTTGTGTTGGAGTGGTTGGTATTTTTGTTTAATAAATGTATGAAAGAGAGGAAAGTACCTAAGGATTGGCAGAGAGTGTGTATATTTCCTTTATATAAAGGGAAGGGTGACAAAAGAGATTGTAAAAATTAAAGGGGAATAAGTTTACTGAGTATTCCAGGAAAAGTGTACGGGAGGGTTATTTTTGAAAGAATTAGAGGTAAGAAAGAGGGTAGGATCGCAGATGAGCAAGGAGGTTTTAGAGTGAGTAGGGGATGTGTAGATCAAGTGTTTACATTGAAGCATATATGTACACAGTATTTAGATAAAGGTAGGGAAGTTTTCATTGCATTTATGGATTTAGAAAAAAACATATGATAGAGTGGATAGGGGAGCAATGTTGCAGATGTTGCAAGTGTATGGAATAGGTAGTAAGTTACTGAATGCTGTAAAGAGTTTGTATGAGGATAGTGAGGCTCAGGTTAGGGTGTGTAGGAGAGAGGGAGATTACTTCCCGGTAAAAGTAGGTCTTAGACAGGGATGTGTGATGTCACCATGGTTGTTTAATAAATTTATAGATGGGGTTGTAAAAGATGTAAATGCTAGGGTGTTGGGGAGAGGGGTGGGATTAAATTATGGGAAATCAAGTACAAAATGGGAGTTGACACAGTTACTTTTTGCTGATGATACTGTGCTTATTGGAGATTCTAAAGAAAAGTTGCGAAGGTTAGTGGACGAGTTTGGGAGGGTGTGTAAAGGTAGAAAGTTGAAAGTGAACAAAGATAAGAGTAAGGTGATGAGGGTATCAAACGATTTAGATAAAGAAAAATTGGATATCACATTGAAGAGAGGGAGTATGGAAGAAGTGAATGTTTTCAGATATTTGGGAGTTGACTTGTCAGCGGATGGGTTTATGAAGGACGAGGTTAACCATAGAATTGATGAAGGAAAAAAGGTGAGTGGTGCGTTGAGGTATCTGTGGAGACAAAAAACGTTATCTATGGAGGAAAAGAAGGGAATGTTTGAAAGCTTAGTGGTACCAGCACTCTAATATGGGTGTGAAGCTTGGGTTGTAAATGCTGCAGCGAGGAGGCGGCTGGAGGCAGTGGAGATGTTCTGTCTAAGGGCAATGTGTGGTGTAAATATTATGCAGAGAATTCGGAGTGTGGAAATTAGGAGGTGTGGAGTTACTAAAAGTATCAGTCAGAGGGCTGAAGAGGGGTTGTTGAGGTGGTTTGGTCATTTAGAGAGAATGGATCAAAGTAGAATGAATTGGAGAGCGTATAAATCTGCAGGGGAAGGAAGGAGGGGTAGGGGTCGTCCTCGAAAAGGTTGGAGGGAGAGGGTTGTTAGGGAAAAGTGGATTATAATTGGGGTTAGGGTTGTTCAGTCAGCCGGGAGTATCATTAGCGAGTTACGGCCTGCACTTCCATCTATCGAGCTGGGGCAAAACTCCAGTTCCCGGTTGTCTGATTGGTTTTAATTTCTGCTGGTAGTATTAACCTTACCTGGTGTCGGTTGAAGTTTGGGAGAGTCACTTCACCTCCACTCTTGATCAGATAAGGTGTTCTACCAGGAGTATTATTGATTCATTGTTCTTTGTTTTGTTTCTTGGTTGCCAGTAGTGACTTTGACATTATATAACACATTTTTGTCTTAAATGTTACTCAACCTATAATAACCAGTTTATTTTACTTTTGTTATCAGCTCAGCTGCTGGACTGGTCCTCCAGGGTAGACGCTGCTGGACTGGTCCTCCAGGGTAGACGCTGCTGGACTGGTCCTCCAGGGTAGACGCTGCTGGACTGGTCCTCCAGGCTAGACGCTGCTGGACTGGTCCTCCAGGGTAGACGCTGCTGGACTGGTCCTACAGGGTAGACGCTGCTGGACTGGTCCTCCAGGGTAGACGCTGCTGGACTGGTCCTCCAGGGTAGACGCTGCTGGACTGGTCCTCCAGGGTAGACGCTGCTGGACTGGTCCTCCAGGGTAGACGCTGCTGGACTGGTCCTCCAGGGTAGACGCTGCTGGACTGGTCCTCCAGGGTAGACGCTGCTGGACTGGTCCTCCAGGGTAGACGCTGCTGGACTGGTCTCCAGGGTAGACGCTGCTGGACTGGTCCTCCAGGGTAGACGCTGCTGGACTGGTCCTCCAGGGTAGACGCTGCTGGACTCGGTCCTCCAGGGTAGACGCTGCTGGACTGGTCCTCCAGGGTAGACGCTGCTGGACTGGTCCTCCAGGGTAGACGCTGCTGGACTGGTCCTCCAGGGTAGACGCTGCTGGACTGGTCCTCCAGGGTAGACGCTGCTGGACTGGTCCTCCAGGGTAGACGCTGCTGGACTGGTCCTCCAGGGTAGACGCTGCTGGACTGGTCCTCCAGGGTAGACGCTGCTGGACTGGTCCTCCAGGGTAGACGCTGCTGGACTGGTCCTCAGGGTAGACGCTGCTGGACTGGTCCTCCAGGGCGTGACGCTGCTGGACTGGTCCTCTAGGGTAGACGCTGCTGGACTGGTCCTCCAGGGTAGACGCTGCTGGACTGGTCCTCCAGGGTAGACGCTGCTGGACTGGTCCTCCAGGGTAGACGCTGCTGGACTGGTCCTCCAGGGTAGACGCTGCTGGACTGCTCCTCCAGGGTAGACGCTGCTGGACTGGTCCTCTAGGGTAGACGCTGCTGGACTGGTCCTCCAGGGTAGACGCTGCTGGACTGGTCCTCCAGGGTAGACGCTGCTGGACTGGTCCTCCAGGGTAGACGCTGCTGGACTGGTCCTCCAGGGTAGACGCTGCTGGACTGGTCCTCCAGGGTAGACGCTGCTGGACTGGTCCTCCAGGGTAGACGCTGCTGGACTGGTCCTCCAGGGTAGACGCTGCTGGACTGGTCCTCTAGGGTAGACGCTGCTGGACTGGTCCTCCAGGGTAGACGCTGCTGGACTGGTCCTCCAGGGTAGACGCTGCTGGACTGGTCCTCCAGGGTAGACGCTGCTGGACTGGTCCTCTAGGGTAGACGCTGCTGGACTGGTCCTCCAGGGTAGACGCTGCTGGACTGGTCCTCCAGGGTAGACGCTGCTGGACTGGTCCTCCAGGGTAGACGCTGCTGGACTGGTCCTCCAGGGTAGACGCTGCTGGACTGGTCCTCCAGGGTAGACGCTGCTGGACTGGTCCTCCAGGGTAGACGCTGCTGGACTGGTCCTCCAGGGTAGACGCTGCTGGACTGGTCCTCTAGGGTAGACGCTGCTGGACTGGTCCTCTAGGGTAGACGCTGCTGGACTGGTCCTCCAGGGTAGACGCTGCTGGACTGGTCCTCCAGGGTAGACGCTGCTGGACTGGTCCTCCAGGGTGGACGCTACTGGACTGGTCCTCCAGGGTAGACGCTGCTGGACTGGTCCTCCAGGGTAGACGCTGCTGGACTGGTCCTCCAGGGTAGACGCTGCTGGACTGGTCCTCCAGGGAGACGCTGCTGGACTGGTCCTCTAGGGTAGACGCTGCTGGACTGGTCCTCCAGGGTAGACGCTGCTGGACTGGTCCTCCAGGGTAGACGCTGCTGGACTGGTCCTACAGGGTAGACGCTGCTGGACTGGTCCTCCAGGGTAGACGCTGCTGGACTGGTCCTCCAGGGTAGACGCTGCTGGACTGGTCCTCCAGGGTAGACGCTGCTGGACTGGTCCTCCAGGGTAGACGCTGCTGGACTGGTCCTCCAGGGTAGACGCTGCTGGACTGGTCCTCCAGGGTAGACGCTGCTGGACTGTTCCTCCAGGGTAGACGCTGCTGGACTGGTCCTCCAGGGTAGACGCTGCTGGACTGGTCCTCTAGGGTAGACGCTGCTGGACTGGTCCTCCAGGGTAGACGCTGCTGGACTGGTCCTCCAGGGTAGACGCTGCTGGACTGGTCCTCTAGGGTAGACGCTAGGAATGTGAGCAAGATTCCCTGTCTTTGGAACTTACGGGATATTTCAACTACTCCTCTTACTCTAGTTCCTGATTTGTGGACTTAGAGGATATTAAGACTTCTACCTCACCTTTCATATCTACAGTGTGGTGCTACAACAACGTGGTCTCAGGAGATCCCACATCATCTGAGAATTACCACTAACCCGGATAACCAACGCCATCTCTTCAAACTATCCGGGGTCTTACTTACTATCCGGGGTCTTATTTACTATCCGGGGTCTTACTATCCGGGGTCTTACTATCCGGGGTCTTACTATCCGGGGTCTTACTATCCTGGGTCTTACTTACTATCCGGGGTCTTACTTACTATCCGGAGTCTTACTTACTCCTGACTTAACATCTGACCAGAACCACAGCGGCCAATTTCTTTTTTATTTTTATTTATTTTTTAATTAAAATTCAGAAAAATCTTTATTATTTTTTATTCTTTATTTTTCTTTATTTTGATCAGATGGAAGGCGTTCCCCTGACAGGGGTAAAGGTTTTGTGGGCGAGGGGCTTGGAGTTCCAGCTTGGGGATAGCGATCACAAATTACTCAGTTTCCAAATATCACGGAATTACCTTAATAAATACAATCAAGTCAATGTTCTTGACTTCCACTTGACTGATTTCGAAAGACTGAGAAATTACCTGAGTGGGTTGAACTGGAATAACCTAACCATGGGTCAGGTAGGTAGCAATGGTTTCCGATATGACATTTTTTCAAAGCAAAGTTGCCCAGATTACTTATGTTAATATAAGGAAATTAGATCAAACGAAAATGATGCTAAATAGATAAACAATAGATTAAAGCACCTCACAGGTCAAAAGAGACAATTACTGACGAATCAAAATCGAAGATGGGCAGTTATGAAATCAATATATTCAAATAAAATGAGAAATGAAAAGGGAATAAGAAAAGGAAAAAGAGGTAACGTGATTAAAGTAGCATGGGATTCGAAGATTAATCCAAACGGTTTCTTTGGCTCGCGTAACTTAAATAAAAAGTCCTGCCTCCTAAAGGCTGCTCAACTTGCTGACTAGGGGTAATATTATTTAACATTGTAAAAAAGAACACCCTAGGGCCAGCTTGTACCTTCACATTTAATGTGAAACGTTAATTAGAAAATTATTTATTATAAGGAAGGACACAAAAACTCAACTATACAAAAATATAATATATTAATAGTAACGTATATACAACCTACAATCTACTCTACTACAACATCACCTTAACTCAAGTTCACATTAGCTCACTAGCACACTGCCACTAGAGAGTAAAACAAAATATATATAAAAAAATCAACAGGGAGGTTTCATGACACACACACCCCTTCTTCTGCCGGTCTGTCTACCAGCAGGCAAACACCATACAGTACTCTCCCAACACCATACAGTACTCTCCCAACATCATACAGTACTCTCCCAACACCATACAGTACTCTCCCAACACTTAAACAGTCCTCTGCACACTATGGTGTAACAGGTAAACATGTGAGCACTTAAAAACAAATGAAATAACCTTTAGTATACACTAAAAAAAAAAAGCTCACACCACTACATCTTGGTCACTCTGCTGTACTTCACCTACTCACACCACTACATCTTGGTCACTCTGCTGTACTTCACCTACTCACACCACTACATCTTGGTCACTCTGCTGTACTTCACCTACTGAACTAGACACACCTCACCTACTCTCGCCTGGCCACTCTGCCTGACCAGAAATAATAAGTGTCTAGTTTCAGTACAAATCCCGGAAAATGACATTATATATGGAGCGGTTTTTTTTTATATAATTGTTTTTAATACACTACACCGTAATAGGAGTAACACTAGGGACAAAATAGGCCCACTCTAATGCTACTTGGGTCAGTTCACTGACAGTGACAAAGAAATGTGTATTAGTTTTAACTCTTACTTCCTCTCAGTTTTTACGCAGGAAGATACTAGAGAAATTCCCGAAATAATAAATTATGTCGAACAGAATGAAAATAAGTTGTGCATGATCAGTCACTAGTGACATTATTCTCAGACAAATAGATAAATTAAAACCTAACAAGTTCCCGCGCCTTGATAAACTGTCCGCAGGGGTTTTAAGGGAATGTAAGGAGGAACATAGCAAACCTTTGACTAGTCTATTCAATATATCAATGCAAACTGACATAGTGCATGATAAGTGGAAGATGGCAAATGTGGTACCTATAAACCAATAAGCCTAACCTCCACTGTAGGAAACTTAATGGAATCAATAATTACCGAGGCTATTCGAAGTGACCTTCAAAGGCATAAATTGATTAATGAATTTCAGAACAGTTTTACAAAAGGGCGTTCCTGCCTTACGAATTTACTAACTTTTTTTTTCACTAAGGTATTTGAAGAGGTAGATCATGGTAATGAATATGAAACTGTGTATAAGGATTACAGTAAGGATTCTGATAAACTTCCACATCGGAGGTTACTGATGAAGGTAAAGCCACACGCAATAGATTTTTTTTTCCTGGATAGACTCGTCATTGACAGATAGGCAACAGAGATTTTGCATAAGCGGTTATAAATCAGAGTGGGGACGCCTCAAAACGGTGTTCCACAGGTGTCATTGGTGGGCCCCTTGGTGTTCACAATTTACATAAACGACGTAGATGAGGGAATAAACAGACATAAGCAAGTTTGCCAATGACTTCAAAATAAGCCGTTGAATTAATTCTAACGAGGACACCAGAGTGCTGCAGGAAGATCTCAGTAGACTAATGCAGTGGTTGGAGAAGTGGCAGATGCAGTTTAATATAGACAAATGCAAAGTTCTTAGCGTTGGAAAGAAAATAACCATGAAAATTATAAACTAAATAAGATGTAAGAGTTCTGGTTACAAATAATCTAAAACCAAGACAGCAATGCGTAAGTGTTTACAAAAAAGCAATTAGAATTCGTCGCTTCATATGAAGAAGTATAATTAACAGGAGTCCTCAGGTTATTCTTCAACTCTATATATCATTGATTATTCCTCATCTAGATTATGCTGCACAGTTATGGTCACCGTATTACAGAATGGATATAAGTGCGCTGGAAAACGTACAGAGGAGGATGACAAAGTTGATCCCATGTATCAGAAATTAATTTCTACGGGGATAGCCTGAAGGCCCTGAATCTGCGCTCTATAGAAAGGCGTAGAATTAGGGGCGATGTAACTGAGGTGTATAAATTTAAAACAGGAATAAATCAAGAGGATGTAAATAACGTGCTAAAAAATATCTAACCAAGACAGAACTCGCAGCAACAGGTTTAAGCTGGAAAAATTTAGATTTAGAAAGGATATAGAAAAGAACTGGTTTGGTAATAAGGGTGAGGATGAGTGGAACTCCCGAGTAATATAATTATATGTGTAGTTTTAAAAATAGGTTAGACAAATACATGAGTTGGTGACTTGGACCTGACTAACATGGGCCAGTAGGCCTGCTGCAGTGCAGCAGGCCTACTGGCCCATGCTAATAACAATCTTCAACATATATACTGCAAGTGGTGAACTACCTGAAGTGTAGAAAAGAGAAAATGTAGAACCACTTTTATAGAAAGGAGAGAGACAGGCAGCAATAAACGACAGACTACTGTCAAGGACATGTTTAATATGTACGTTAAGTCATGAAGATTACCAAAAGAAAAGTGGTGGAGCATCTGGAAAGGAATGGGTTTACGCACGATAACCAGCACGGTTTCAAGGATGCTGAATTGTGTCACAAATCCTGGAGTTTTACAACTCTATAAGAGAAGTAAGACATGAGAGAGATGGAACTAGCCTGCATTTTCTTGGACTATAAGAAGGCAATATATTAGTGCAAAAGCAAGAGGAACAAATAGGAATAACTTAAAAGGCAATGCAGTGGATTAAGAAATACCTGACAAGAATTAAACAATGAGTGATTGTACGTATCAAGGTGTCAGAACGGGCATGTGACAAGCGGAGTTCCTAAAGGGTAAGTTCGAGGACCGGTGCTGTTCCTGGTATATGGAAATGACATAACGAAAGGTGTCCCTGTTTTCAGACGATGTGAATATAATGCTGAGAATTCAAGCGGACTGAGATCAAGTAAGAACATAAGAAAGAAGGAACACTGCAGCAGGCCTACTGGCCCATGCGAGGCAGGTCCAAATCTCCAACGGCTTAAGCCAATGCCCCGAACCAGCCAGGTCAGGTTACATTCACTTAAGGAAGGAGCAATGCATCTGACCTAGTAGCACAAGCTAGTCAGGACCAACTCACACCCAACCGCACCCACTCATATAATTATCTAGCCGACCACCTGGTCAGATCACTTCCACTTAAGGAATTAGTACAGCTACTGACCTGGTAGTACAAGCTAGTCAGGTCCAAACTCACACCCACCCACACCCACCCATGTATTTATCTAACCTACCTATAAAACTACACAACGTCTTAGCATCTATGATGGTACTCGGGAGTTTGTTCCACTCATCCAAAACTCTATTACCAAACCAGTACTTTCCTATATCCTTCCTGAATCTGAACTTTTCCAACTTGAAACCATTACTGCGAGTCCTGTCTTGGTTGGATATTTTCAGCACGCTATTTACATCCCCTTTATTTATTCCTGTTTTCCATTTATACACCTCAATCATATCCCCCCTAATTCTACGCCTTTCTAGAGAGTGCAGATTCAGGGCCCTCAGTCTATCCTCATAGGGAAGATTTCTGATACATGGGATCAACTTTGTCATCCTCCTTTGTACGTTTTCCAGTGCATTTATATCCATTCTGTAATACTGTGACCAGAACTGTGTAGCATAATCTAAATGAGGCCTAACCAAAGATATATAGAGTTGAAGAACAACCTGAGGACTTCTATTATTTATACTTCTTGATATGAAGCCAAGGATTCTGTTAGCTTTATTGCGAACACTTATGCACTGTTGTCTTGGCTTCAGATTACTACTAACCAGAACTCCTAAATCCTTCTCGCAATCACAAGTATTAAGATCGATCTACATTATTCAGTTTATATGTGGCATGGTTATTGTCCTGCCCAACATTTAGAACTTGGCATTTGTCTACATTAAACTGCATCTGCCACTTCTCCGACCACTGCATCAGTCTATTCAAATCATCCTGGAGTGCTCTAATGTCCTCATTTGAATGAATTGGACGGCCTATTTTGGTGTCATCAGCAAATTTACTTATGTTACTATTTATTCCCTCATCTATGTCGTTTATGTAAATTGTAAACAACAGGGGGCCCAAAACTGACCCCTGTGGAACACCGCTTGAGACGCGCCCCCATTCTAATTTCTCTCCATTTATGCAAACTCTCTGCCGTCTATTTGTCAACCATGCCTCTAACCAGGAAAAAAATTATGCTCCTATTCCGTGTGCCTTAAGTTTCCTCAGTAGCCTCTGATGTGGAACTTTATCGAAAGCCTTACCGAAGTCCATATACACAATATCATATTCATTACAATGATCTACCTCCTCAAACACCTTAGTGAAAAACGTTAGTAAATTCGTAAGTCAGGAACGCCCCTTAGTAAAACCGTGTTGAGATTCATTAATCAATTTATGCTTTTTCAAGATGGCTACGAATTGCCTCGGCAATTATTGATTCCATAAATTTGCCAACTATGGAGGTAAGGCTTATTGGTCTATAGTTCGAAGCTAAGGACCTGTCACCTGCCTTGTAAAAAGGTATTACATTTCCCCTTTTCCACTTGTCTGGCACTATGCCAGTTTGTAGTGATATATTGAAAAGATTTGCCATAGGTTTGCTAAGTTCCTCTTTACATACCTTCAAAACTCTTGCAAACAGTTCATCATGGCCTGGGGATTTCTTAGGTTTTAATTTCTCTATTTGTCTGAGGACCATGTCACTAGTTACCCCAATCGAGCATAGTCTATTATATTCCTGTTCTACATAATTTATTATTCCTGGAATTCCGCTAGTATCTTCCTGAGTAAAAACTGAGAGGAAGTAAGTATTGAAAATTTCACACATATCCTTATCACTGTCCGTGATCTGTCCTGAGTTACTCTTAAGTGGGCCTATCTTGTCCCTAATCTTACTTCTGTATACCTGAAAGAACCCTTTTGGGTTAGTCTTCGAATCCCTTGCGACCTTAGCCTCATAATCCCTTTTTGCTTTTCTTATTCCTTTTTTTTATTTCTCTCTTTAATTGAAAATATTGATTTCTTATCTGTCCATCCCCTCTTTTGATACGCCTATATATGCCTCTCTTTTGACCAATGAGATGTTTTAATCTATTGTTCATCCATTTAGGATCATTTTTGTTAGATCTAATTTCCCTACTTGGAACAAAAGTTGTCTGGGCAGCTTGAACTACGCTCTGAAAAATGTTATATTGGAAACCAAAACCACCTACCTGACCCATAGTCAGGTCATCCCAATTTAGCCCACCTAGGTAATTTCTCAGCCCCATGAAGTCGGCTAAGCGAAAGTCTGGAACAGAGACTTGATTGCAGTTACTTGGGTAATTCCATGATATATTAAAACTAAGTGATTTGTGATCGCTTTCCCCAAGCTCTTCATTAACCTCAAGATTATTAATTAGTGATTCTTTGTTAGCAAGAACCAAATCAAGCAAGTTGCTACCTCTAGTTGGTTCTGTCACAAACTGTTTTATAAAAACAATCCTGAACCGTATCAAGAAAGTCACTAGACTCGAGATTACCTGTCTCATTGTTCCAATCAATTTGTCTAAAGTTAAAATCTCCCATTAACACAACATGGAAGTAAATGGTATAAAATACTGACACAATGAAAAAAGAAACACATAAGCAGTATAATGTGATCCTTTATTGACAACGTTTCGCCCACGCAGTGGGCTTTATCGAATCACAAACAGATCTGTTTGTGACTCGATAAAGCCCACTGCGTGGGCGAAACGTTGTCAATAAAGAATCACATTATACTGCTTATGTGTTTATATTTCCAAGTAGGACTATATATGGCTCTGGACAGGCTTCAAACCTCGTCCGATAAATTTTACTTGGAGTTAACCCCACCAAGTAAAATGTCAAGATTGTTGGGGAAGGTGAGAGAAGACCACAGACAGATGATACGAGGTGAGAGGCTGAAAACCTCACTCAAGGAAATGAATAATGGGGTGAGTATTATACCGAGCACATCTGAGGTGCTAATCAACCAAATAACTGTTGCAACTTATGGGCGCCTGGCAAACCTAAGAATAACGTTTCGACACCTAACCAAGAAATCATTCAATACACAATACACCGTGTACTTCAGGAACATATTGGAGTATGCAGCAACAGTAAGGAACCCACACGTGGTCAAGCATGACAGGACACTAAAGTGCAAATGTTTCCAACAAAACTAGTCCTGGAGCTAAGGGGTATGTCCAACGAGGAGAGGGTAATGGAAATCAACTTGACATAATTTGAGGACAAGAGTGATGCGGGGGATATGATAAAGATATATAAACTACTGCGAGGAATTGGCATGATGGATAGGGACAGGCTGTTTCAGAGACGGGGCAGACAACAATGGGTAACAACAGGAAATTGGAAACTCAGATGAGTAACAGGTATGTTATGATTTATTTCTAAAGTCATAAAGTTGTCAGGAAGGGAAACAATCTGGAGAGTGATGTTGCAGATGAAGAATTCATTAATAGCTTTAAAAAGTACGATAAAGCTCTTAAAGCAGTGATGGAATGTACATAGTAGCGACCAGGGATGAGGTGAGGCCAGGAGCTGTGAACTGACCACTGCAACAACAATTAGGTAAGTACAAATAGGTGAGTATACACACACACACACACACACAAGGAAAAAGACTAAATGGGAAGGCCAGAAAGAGCCCCTGGTTTACCCAAAGGTGCAGGGAGGCAAAGACTCAGAGTGCCAGAGAATGCAAAAGGTACAGAAGGCAAAGAACCCAAGTAAACAAAGAGATTAGTCGAAGACCTAGAAACGAGTACGCACAGGTATGGAGGGAGGCCCAGAAACAGTACGAAAATGACATAGCATCGAAAGTCAAGTCTGACACGAAACTGATGTATAGTCACATCAGAAGGAAGACAACAGTTAAGGACCAGGTGATAAGGCTGAGGAGAGAAGATGGGGAACTCACAAGTAACGATCAAGAGGTATGTGAGGAGCTCAACTCGAGGTTTAAGGAAGTATTCACAGTGGAGGCAGGAAGGCAGCTGGGTAGACAGGACGGGGTGCGTCACCAACAAGGGATGTTTCAAGTGCTGGAAAGCATACAAACAACTGAGGAGAAGGCGAAGCAGTTACTCAGTGACCTTGATACCTCAAAGGCGATGGGTCCGAACAATATCTCCCCGTGGGTCCTTTGGGAAGGAGCTGAGGTACTGAGTGTGCCACTTACCATAATATTCAATACATCCCTTGAAACTGGGCAGCTACCTGAGGTATGGAAAAAGGCCAACGTAGTCCCCATCTTTAAAAAAGGAGACAGAAAAGAGGTACTAAACTATAGACCGGTGTCACTGCTGCAGCTTTACATTTGGAGAAGACCCGGGCCGGACGTACAGGCGAACCTACAAGAAGAAGAACTGCTGCAGCATATGGGCGCCTGGTAAACCTGAGAATAGCGTTCCGATACCTCAGTAAGAAATCGTTCAAGACTGTACACCGTGTTCGTCAGGCCCATACTGGAGTATGCAGCACCAGTTTGGAACCCACACCTGATCAAGCACGTCAGGAAATTAGAGAAAGTGCAAAAGTTTGCAAGATAGCTAGTTCCAGATCTAAGGGTAATGTCCAACGAGGAAAGGTTAAGAGAAATCGGCCTGACGACACTGGAGGACAGGAGGGTTAGGGAAGACATGATAACTACATTCAAAATACTGCGAGGAATTGACAAGGTGGAGAGAGACAGGATGTTCCAGAGATGTGTCACAGAAACAAGGGGTCACAATTGGAAGTTGAAGACTCAGATGAGTCAAAGGGATGTTAGGAAGTATTTCTTTAGTCATAGAGTTGTCAAGAAGAGGAATAGTCTGGCAAGTGATGTAGTGGAGGCAGGAAGCATACATAGTTTTAAGACGAGGTATGATACCGCTCATGGAGCAGGGGGAGAGAGGATCTAGTAGCGATCAGTGAAGAGGCAGGGCCAGGAGCTATGAATCGACCCCTGCAACCACAAATAGCAGAGTACACACACACACGGGTATGATGAAGCTCATGGAGAAGGAAGAGTGACCTTATAGCGACCAGTGAAGAGGCGGGGCCAGGAGCTATGACTCAACTCCTGCAACCACAACTAGGTGAGTACACACACACATACACACACAAACACACACACACACACACACACACACACACACACACACATTGCAATTTCTAGAACTGTAAGAAGGTGTTTGACACAGTCCCACACAAGAGATTTGTGCAAAAGCTGGAGGACCAGGCAGGGATAACAGGGAAGGCACTGCAATGGATCAGGGAATACCTGTCAGGAAGACAACAGCGAGTCATGGTACGTGGCGAGGTGTCAGCGTGGGCGCCTGTGATGAGCGGGGTTCCACAGGGGTCAGTCCTAAGATCGGTGCTGTTCCTGGTATTTGTGAACGACATGACGGAAGGAATAGATTCATAGGTGTCCCTGTTTGCAAATGTTGTGAAGTTGATGAGAAGAATTCAGTCGGACGAGGACCAGGCAGAACTACAAAGTGATCTGCAACCACAACTAGGTGTGTACACATACACACAATCACACACACACACTCATGTACATGTAACAGGATCGTTTGCGCTCGCGAATATTCAATAGGATTGCCGGAAGTTGACAGTGTCAGTGAACAACCCGAGAAGTGATACACGAACTGACCCCAATCAGAAAAAGGAGGTGAAGGTCACAGTTACATAAAATAAATTGAAATCAGTGCCACGAGAGAGAGGGGAAGACCCTAGGCCCAGTGAGGGTGCAGGTAGTATTTGCCACATCCCAATACCAAAATTCAATCCAGAATAAATGTGACCAAGCCAGGAAGTTAATGAGATAAGGATAGACGAGTTAGTGTGCAGTGTATACAGGGAATATAGTGATGAAGAAACAGCTGAGGTCAGTGGTCACGTGTGGTAATACGTGTCCTAAGCTGTCTGGGAATTAGCGTGGGGTGTTACCGAGCACATGGCTAGCTGCAGTGTTTTAGAATCTCAGGTTAGTGCTGAAGAAAGAGGTTCTACCTCTTCAGGAGGAAAATAGGT